>WAAD01037824.1:54826-103869 GCA_013389945.1 Fregata magnificens
AAAAAAGTGTCGGGAGAGTTTCTGGCTTGTCTGGAAACAGCAAGACTAATTGCCATGCGCTTCCGGTTTGAAACTGGCAGCAGACAACATCTTGAAAATGAGTCACTGCAGCTCACAAAGAAACTCTGTGGTTTTCTCCCTCTCAGGTTTATATATTTGCTCCTTTTTACAGTTTCCTTTGTAGTCTTCTGCGTTCTCCCTGTCCCTCCCTGCTTTTCTTAGCCACCCCCTGCCCCAAGACCCCTTGGCCGACGTGGATAGTTTCCATGACCAACCGAAAAAACACTAAAAATGTTTGTAAGGGAAGGGGAAAAAAAAGGAGGGAGAGAGAGAGAAAGGGAGAGAAAGTGGAGAGTTGTTTTTGGATCTGGCTTTGCTGAAGGTTAGAGGGACTCTGATGCTGCAGGGGGAAAAAGTTCCCTGAATTTTCCACTGGCTGCAGGAAGAGAGCCCATTTAGTCATGGCTAAGTAATGTCTGCACACACACCAACTAATCTCATTAGGAGTTTCCGTTCCCTAACACAGGAGGGTTTTGTGAAGCCCTGTCAGCCTTTCTAACATTGCAGTTGAAAGGGAGACGACTTACATCTTTATTTACTTAGAGGTGTAGCGCGAAGACAAGTTTATACAATGCAGCATCTTTTCAGTCATGAGGACTCCAACTTCAAAAGTCAATGGTTTCATTTAATTTCAAGCAGAAAGTCATGGTTCATCTCATATTTTGCTCATACAGACTTTTCGATTATTTCAGAATAAATGTAATTTATGCATAAATAGTTTTGTAGGGTGAGGTTCAGAAATGGGGTACACAGAAGGCTCTGTTATGATAAGCATGTTCTGTGCCTCTGTGACAATTGTATGTAACTGCATGATCAAAAGACTCTTGTGCCAAGATACCGAGGTGATGGGCATGTTTGAAAAGTATATTCATTCATGTAACCTTGCTGTATTGGTGCTTTACATGTTTAATTTCCAAGTGATATTTATTTTGTACATATCATTTGACTTAGTGGTTTGTGTAACTATTTTGTGATGATTTATTTTCATAGTGGTCATGAAAAAAGTCTGTGTTCAGAACTAGAAAGATTTTTGCCATGCCCCACTGATCTTTAATTTAAATTAGAAGTTAACAACTTTTTGCAAAAAAAGTCTGGACCAAACAAAGAAAATGGAGTCTTGCTTGCAAGTGGGTTTTAACTTAAAGAAATGTAAAAAAAAGTGAATAAAATTGCATCTAATAGGAAGTAACGCTTAGCTACTTACTTGAATTATCATGTGATAGCATTAAACTAGCAAATATTGTGCAAAAAAGTAGTACTTGGATGGAAAACTAATTGCAGTATACCACGTGTTTACCTTTGAGGATCTTCAGTGTTTCCTGTACTTCCTATGTCCAAGCTGCACAGAAAAGTTCTTCATTAACATCACTTTACAGAGGACGTTTATTAGTGGAGTAGTGACATAATCTCCAGACACAGATGCCTCTTGATTTCCTAGTTGGGCAGAGAAGAATTTTTAGAATAGTATGTGAAACAGAAAATGCCAAATCTCTGTTTCAATCAAATGCAGTCATCAGGTAGTGAGAGCTATTTTCTGGTTTTGGAGTTTTATTTCTTTTGTAAAATTCTGAATTTTGGAGAGGGAGGTGCATTACTGGGTGTAATGTTCAAAAATCTGTTGAATAGGTTATGGAACCATTAGTGTGGCATACAATACCAAAACTCAAGAGTGTTCCCTAGCTCTTATTATCTCTCTTTGAAATATGGACATTAAATTGTCCACTTATTGCATTAAATATTGCTGGAATTTCAGGGTGCCATCTGCTGAATCAGTGTAGATGAAGCACACACATTCATACATAGATACAGATATATATAGTCTATCTACACTATATAAATTTCATGTATTGTATTCACTCAGCATCAGTAAAAACAGCTTGATGTCCTCATAGGAAAACAGATGTAGTAGTAGTAGTGTACCAGTTGTGTGTTCTGTATATTTGAAAGAGTAAATGAGAAGCAATCCATAGATGTGTTAAAAATACAACGTTTTTGTTTGGAACAGAAAAAAAATCCAAATATCAAATAGTGCATGATGGTTTCCACTCAAATAATAAATATATCTTAAAGGTGTTTTCACTGTAAGTATGATTTTATTCTTTACCTGTTTTAATTTACGAAATATAAAAGTGTGTGAGAAGAATATATACTATCTGCTAAGGGATGAGATATTATCATAATTGCTTATACCTCAATTTTCCAAATCACCTCCATGAGTTGTTCCTAAGAAGAAAAACCTACAGACTTATATCCTTTCTGGTATCAACTCCACCTAGATGCAGCAGCTGAAATAAACAACACAATCTCAGGGGGAGAAACAGCTACAGCCTTCCTTGTAACTGTGTTTATGAACCACTACACACACGGATGCTTCCATATGTAGAAACAAAAATCTATTTTGTTTTATTCACTAGCAGTTCTCACTGCTTACTGATTCACAGTGGTTCTTTGCTCCTGTTACTTAATGTTATTTCATTAAACTTGAATCATGAAAACAAATCAAGTATCTCACTCCAAAGACTGAAGTATTCCCCTTCACTGTGCATGAAGTCCAGTTATGTAAACTTTACCTTCTCGTTGTAATGCCCTTCTTGGGATGCAGGCCAGCTTCAGGGTGTGTTACGATAGAGGTATTCTTACGGGAAGGTGTTAGTGCTCAAGTGACTTAATACAACTGAAGCTGAAGTCTGCCTTAGTTTAAAAATCTGTTCTGGACGACTTAGCACAGAATAAAAGTCATCTTGCAGGTTCAGCAAGGTGCACGGAGCTTGTTGCTTGCTGTGAGGGTCATATGTTTACATGTAGGAAGATAGGTATATACAATACTTAGGGACACTGGGGTCCATCAGCTGTTACAGAAAATGCAAATCTTTGCCTTGGGAATGCAATCACATGACAACACGTTGCTTCAGAAAATCCAAGAAAAGAAATAGATGCCTAAATAAAAAGTCATTTGGCTACTAAGGATAAGGGAGAGTGGGATAAGGCTGGGACAACCAACATACAGTTATTTGTGATGCATATATTTATAAAAAGTTATTTTAGCTGGTTTATTTTGGTGACATCATATGAAATTTGTATGCTCATGTAGGTACAGTTATCTCTGTGAATGGTTCTCTCATAGTACTAAATAAGATAACAAAGAACTGATAAATTAGCTAGTACTTCGCACAAAGATATGGGAGGTTGGACTCATTTGTGCAGTTTGGACTATTTATCAATCCATGGTTTTCTTCTGGTGGCGGTGGTTCCAGTGTGCAGCATGCCTGGACGCTGCTGCTTGAATCCATCTTAGAGCTGTGACACTGATTATAGGACACTGTTAGCCTGGGCCAGTTTCAAAGAGTAGTGTTGGTTTTGAGCTGCTGTGTATCTTTTGTAACCACACCCAATGGTTCATGCAACAGGCTGTAACTTACGGGCCTTTGAAAATCATGTTGCACTGTGTATCCTTGGGTTGATTCACCATGGCTTTCTCCTTGGTGTTTCCCACAATAGGGAATCTCACAGTCTTGAATCGTTAGACAGATGTTTACTTCTTCTGTGGCTTGTTAAATGAATCAACTAATGTTCTGGAGGCTGTTGAGAGCTCTTGAAAGACTGAATATGTCTGTTCTCGTGTTGAAGTATTTTGTTGAATAATGAATGATTAAAGAATTAGTCATGATTTTGAGGAGAATGTCAAGGTGTAGGTACAGGAAGTCCAGCTCACTGCACTGCAAAATACAAGGCTGCGTGTATGGAAACAAAGCAGATGAAGCACAAAGTACCTCTTATCTGTGCACTTCACAAAAAGAAATTGCATCTTTGTCCTTTAAAACTTTCTTTAACTCCTTGTGGTTTTATATGCCAGTAATTATATCAGAATTCGAATTCTTAAGGGTTTGCTGTTAGGAGTGGGTTTTAATTCAAAAACTCTTTGAAGGAGACTTGCTGCTTTTCTAAAAGCAAAAACTAAAGAAAATACTTGCCATAAGCATTGGTATGAAAATATCACTAAGGCACTACCTGCCAGCTAATTCAATGCCAAGTAATAACTGTACAGTCATACTGCATTTTTAATTTTGTATGAATACTGTGGTAGTTTTTGCAGTACCCAAAAGTACCCTGGAATTGTTGATCTGCTTAATCAGTGTAATTCATGGTCAGTATCTCACAGTGCCCTGAATAACTAAATATTTAAGTAATTATTTTAAAGTTATGTTACAGTTAAGAACATGGGAGGCCAAATTTTGCCATGCCATATGAGCAGATACAGCTCAGCTGAAAATTAGACTTTTTTTTATTCCTATGGAGTTACAGTTACCAACACCATGTCTGATTTTGGCCTGCTTGCTCAAGTAGCATTGCTGTGACTATCTAGAGCAGTGGGGTTTGTCCTTTTCATTTCTGTGGATCCATAGTTATTTTTGAGCAGTTGTGCAGATGCCTATGTTGCAGTTGAGCCTACTCTAGTAGTACTGTGGTACTTTTGCCTCTCCTTCCGGAGGAATCCATTGAACCCTGCATGCCTGGGCCACTTGTTGAAAACTGCTCACCTGTATGATGACACCTATGGACTTTTAAAATAAATATCACTCAACTATGTAAAGAAAGGTTTCTAAAGACTATATACCATGTGCTCTGTCTACATCTGAGTGGTTAGGCACAGCTCAGGGTCTTCAGGAGAAGAATTTCTGTAGGAAGCCACAAACTTACTTTGTTTTGATCTTCTAAAGCACTTAGGCATGTATTTATTTTTGAGTGTGTCAGCACTTCTGTTAATGCACTGAGACTAACTGCATGTTGCAAACATTTAGATGCTAGCTTAGGCCTTGAACGTAACTAAGACATTGGAGTAGCTCTTGCTTGCTCTGTGCAAGTGTCCTCCTAGTCTTCCCTAGCTTTGCTCTAAATTTTGCAGTGTCAGGATGTACTGAGTGTGTGAAGGATACTGCCCATTCTATGGCTTCCCCCAGACCCATTTCGGAGAGTCATTTCAGTCACATCTGTGTCTCTGCTTGCCAATTTACTACTCAATATTTGAAGAGTCAGAATATAGCTGGGATAATCTTTGCAAATACCGATTACTACACGTTAATATATTTTGGCTCTCATGCAAACATCCCTGTCTTAGTTTCTTCACCTTTAAAGTATACAATTTTTTTATCTTGTGGATCCTAACTTGAAGATCATTTGAGGTACTTGGAGAGGAAAACTTACGTCTTACATATTGCCTTTTGGTTTTAGCTGTCGTTAAATTATGTAATGAATCATTTGGTTGTAATTTTTATGATTCTTACCAATCATTCAAAATTGATAAAAGCTTTCTAAGCACTACCCTAAGTATTAAGTCCTGTTAATACAATTTTACAAGGTGGGTCTTTCTCTGAAAATATTAGTGAACAAGCAAAGAAGTTTGTCTAAGGTACGCTTTCACAGTTGTACAAAAAAGAGTAGACTTGGATTATATACTTAATCTGAAGAATCTAAATGTGTTTAATCAAATGTCCTCCTATAAGTTTCCCATCCTCATTTGGCAAAACAGCTGACAGTTCATCTGGAAAACAAATTTCTGTTATGCATCCATTTGCCTCTAATGTGGTGACAGCACCTCTTTACTGTATCTGTGTATATTTCTTCATCTTTTTTTTTTTATATGAAGAAAATTGATCAGATGTATTTCAGTTCAAGCTTTTTGGGAAGGATGCTAATGAGTGTTCTTGTTTTTAAATGTTTATATTGTGGTAATGTTGAGTGGCCTCTGTTGTATCAAGTCACAATACAGCACAAACAAAAAGTTTATAGACTCAAGTACCACTATTATCTCTTCCCAGCAATTAACAGTAATTCATGAGAAGAAACAATCTTTAAAAAGCATTTAGAAAGTAAGAACAAATTCCTATTGCAGCTCTGTTAGCAAAATCTGGAGAAAGTTGACCACCTTCAGAGAATTTCTTCCATGCTATGCTAATATAGCTGAGATGGGAATGTGGGTTTAGATTCTAGATATAGACTTCTGTGAAGTCTGGTGACTCAGAGCAGACTCAGAGCAACTGGCGTGTGTGGTTAGTTTAGCAAACTGTGAGCGTGGAATAGGGCTGGTGTAGAAAGTATGACTGCCGCACTCCTTCAGTACTGCTGCTTCAGTACTCAAGCTCTGTGATGCAAATGCTTCCAAAACAGAGTGGTATCAAGGCTGGATTGATTCCCTGGGAATCGAGTACAATAAAACTGACTGTGCAGTCTCATCCAAGTTGAAGAGAGGGGATAGAGTCTTTACGTTTTATTTAAATGTGGAATCTTATGCAGGATTCAGCATACAAATCAAAATAGTGGCTGTTATGTATCCTGAGCAGCAGAGACACTAACAAACCAGTTGGTTATTGATGTCACTTCTAAACATAAGCAATCTAGGCACTTTGTATACAGCAAAGTTTGCTGTAATCATTGAAATAGTGTCCCATTTGTGTCTCCTTCGTAGTTCAGAGCAGCCATGGGAATTTTAGTTGAAGTACACAGGACACAGACAGTACAGGAGAGTAACAACCAGATCTTCTGTTGGCTGAAATCTCATGTATTTTATGATACATTCTGTTGGGTATTCCAGTGTTTAATGAACGATGTTAGGGGAAATGTGTAGGTGTGACCTTCAGGTTCTTGTTGGTGTAGTAGACAAGTGAATAATGTCAGAAGATAAGAATCTTTTAATCGGGTTTCAGTTTAGCTTAGTGCATGATAAACATGCATATCAGAACTTTGATTAGCACTGAGAAAGGAGGAGGATAACAGATTTTTGAGATTTTGACATGTAAGAGTGATTCTTAATTTAGGTTTTTACTATGAGACCATTGGCACAGAAATAACAGCATTTAAAGTGAAAAATATGTACCTTGACTAGTGCTGTGACTAGTTGCTCATTTTTTATGACTAAGGAGGAACTTATACTCTGGCTTGTGCTCCAAGAACTATTGCAATAGCACTAATATTTTGGGAAAAAATTGTCTAGGTAAAATGTCTCTATATGTATGTAGAATTGTGTTACACCATTTTCAGTTTAATGCTATGACTGACTCCCCTTGCAATAAGCCTGTACGTTATTTAATCGTTTAATGGCTCATTTTGCTAATCCAGCAAATTCTGAAAATTCAGTGTGCATAGGAAGGCGAGCTCTGACTGCCAGTGTAGGCTGTTACGATCTTGCTGCGCTTCAGGTCTTGCGGAAATTGCCAGGCACCTCAGTTTGCCTGAACAGAACTCCCAGGACTGCATTTCCTGTCCTTTTGGCCAGGTTCCTCTCTGCTCACAGTATTAAAAAGACCTGTTTGTTTATCTAAGTTTCTAGTCTAGGAAAAATCAGTCGAAAGGGGAAGATCAGTTTAAAAATCTGGATATGAAATGTATTAAAAGCAACATTTGAGACAGTTGGTAGTATTAATACACCATTTAAAATATTAGAGCCCCTAGCATAAGTTACAAAGCATTTGGTCTGCTGTCACAAAATTGGAACTTTGAATACTTCAGTTTAAGAAGAGAGTACAGGTAAGGAAAAAGCGTTTGCATTTGGGAGTAATCATCTCTTGATACGTCAAGTAAACTTTCAGAATAGTCACTGTTCCTGGAGGCTGTATCCTTTGCCCTCTTTAGCTATTTTTTTGTTTTCATGCATATTTTCTCTGAATTAAAGGGACTATCAGAAATTTTATCCAGGACAGTCAAATAATCATGATCTGTGTCCTACTGATGCCGACAAAAATGTGAGAGCAAGTCATATGGGAAAAATAAACATATAGGGCCGGCTTTGAAAGCAGAAGTCCCTCGGATTGCAGTGTAGCATATTGCCAGCATGCCACAGATGTGCACCACATGAGCAGACAGAAAGCAGTGTGAGGAGTCTGCATTCATTTTACATCTGTCCCAAGGTGAACGGTTGGAGCCATTACGGATTTATGTAGTTTTGTTTATGGCTAACTTTAGAAATAGTTGAGCAGGTTATTTTTTTAAGCCTTTCACAGGGAGGCAACTAGCCATATTCCCTCCTGCTAAGGACTTTTACTCCAGTCGGATTAAAACTGTTTCTTGAACTGCATCCTTATGGAGAATCTGAAAACACTCGTGTTTTAGAGGCGGTGTCATCACACCTCTGCTTGGCAGGCGACCAGTCCTTTGTTGTATTAATTTGGAGGTTGCAGAACTTTCTTCCTTTGGACATCTGCCTCAGCCTTTCTTTGACTTGGTTAAAAAAATTAAAAACTGCAAACATTGTATTACCAAATGTACTTACTGGAAGCATTACTGGACATGTGTGTGAGTGCTTTCTTTTCTGCAGTGGAACTTGATGTTATCCTATAATATTTTGCTAGATCTTGCTGCTGTCTCTTTTGTGTTGCTCTTAACCACAGGAGTCTGTTTATTTTTTAAAATGTGCTGGGCCAGAACAGTGGGTATTCTTGCTTGAGAAGGAGGCCTTGTAAATTATTACTGTAAATAATCTTTTCAATTAGAATATAAAGTTAAAAGAGGAGACTGTTATGCAGGAGCGGCAGAGTAGGCATACCTCATGTGACTCTGTTAAGTACATCAGCCAGCAAAGCCCTCTGTGCTTTTTTGGCGCATCCTTAAACCAGTGTGGGTTTGTGTGGTAATTTACTGTAGTTTTGCAGCAAATCGGAACTTGTGTGCTGGGGCACTCTGTAACTTTTTCTAATATTTCCACTGGGTGGTGCTGCAGGAATTCCTTTTTTTTTTTTTTTTCACTTGAATCTGCATTTCCCAGAAAGACGCCTCTAAAATATAATAGGAGGAAGTCCTGATTTAGAAAGTTTTTGCAGTTTCAACACAATGGAAGAACTCTGAGGATGCTCTGGCAGGAAATGTCCTGGTTGCTGGATGTGGAAAAATTACCAGTGTTCTGTATCATACACACAGTCAGTTCCCTAAAGTGCCCTGGGTATGGATTGCACCATTAGTGTGATTTATTACCTTTAACAGAGAAAGTTCTGCATCAAGTTAAACCAGGTATATTTACACACTTAGTTGCAAGCTTATTTTTTCAAGGCCAATTAAATTAGCAGTAAGATCTCCTTTGATGAGTATTTGAAAACTTTCTGAGTAAACAAATTGATATTTGTTTTTCCTCCTTTCTGGCAGGATCACCAGCTTTTCACCAACCACATCCTATTTATCACTCTTGAAGCATCTCTGTTGAGAAATAAAGTGTGAGGACTGACTCAGACTTTTGCCTTGTTCTTTCAAATGTTTCTGAGCAAACATTTGGGCAGATTTGGCAGTTGTCTTTAACCTCTCATGATGTACTCATTGTTATACACATGAATTCTCAGTGGAAAATGTTACGGCTGACTGATTTTTTGATTATTCTAGAAAAGTTTATTTTCTTGATCAACACCCTTTTGCTTCTGTAATCAAATGCAAAACAAGTGTGCTTCATTTTTTTATAGAAACTAAAATGTAAAAGAGAAAAACCGGCCTAGAGGATTTGTAAGCTGTTCAACTTTCCATACGGACATTCACTTTAGAACTATGTTAAAAATGTATATAGCTGAAACAGCTAGAGACTGCCTTATTCCATATTTTTATCTAAATATACTCTTTTATATTTTTGTCACTATGGAATGGAATTGTTTTGGTAATTTTCAACAATAGTTTTTTAAAACTCGCATAACTGTTTATTTTACAAGTATTAATGTACTTTGAAAATGAGTGTGGTTCAGCAAAATCTCAATTTCTGGTATTGAGAAACGGTGGTTAAAAAATATAATGACAGTCATGTTCTTTCACATGTTATTGCAGCAGTCATCTCAAGGGTTAAAATGAACCTGAGACACTTAGAAAAATAAAACCAGAGCTGCTATTACAAACTGGGACAGATGTAGGAGGCCAGGTTTCCTGTGGCCCATTTTCCAGTTTCCTGGCTGCAACCTGCAGAAATAAAGGAAGCTGAATGCTAACGTGAATGAGAAGCTAACAATGCCCCACGTCACGCTGCTCAGAGAAACGTGCTGTTGGCCAGAATTAGGTTACAAAAGCAGTAAATGGATGTACAAAAAATATACACACATTTTCCAGAGCAGTTGAAAAAGGAAAAAAAAAAGGGCATGTGTTACAGAGTAATGCTGTGTGCTTGCAAAAGCACACACTTGCCTGTAAGGGAACTGTAAGTGGAGGTGTGTGCCTGCTGTGGTGGGGCATACGAAAAGGAGCTGAATCTTTTGCAGCTGCTTTGGCTACAGAAGGAATCAGCAGTTTCTTCATACACTAAGGGAAGTTAATTGCCCTGCCCTGACTCTGCCTCTTAATCCTTTTCATGTACATGTCTGATCACCATCTCTCTGTGACTGTAGTGCACAATGCTGGCTAACACCTTTTATGTCTTCCTGATTTAATCTCCAGCTGATTTTTTTTTTTCAGCCTCTGGGCTGCCCAGCCAGTCTGTCCCACTCAGCTGTCCCTCCTCTGCCCCAAGTCCCACAACCTGGTTCATAGCTCAGAGTCCCAGATGTTCTTCTGCGGGACCCTTTCGAGCAACAAGGGGTTGGTTTTGATCCTAATGCCTGGAGGGATTCCTGGTTTTAGCCTTCAGAACTTGTTCATGTTGATGGTCCAGGATCAGCAGTATATCTCCTTATTTTAGAAAGCCTATGGGAGAGCTAACGTAGAGTGGGGAGAAAGAATCCAGGTAGGAAGCCTGGATTCTGTGGGAGAACGGAAGATGAGAACACAGCTGTAACATAGTTGTGCAGAAGTTAAGGACCTCTGCAGAGGTCCTGAATGCTACAGAGCTGCTTTCCAGCTTTTTGCCTTTTTCTTCTAGCTTTTCCTCTGCCAGAGCCCTACAAAACTTAATGCCCCAAAGAGTATCCTACTTATCTCACAGTTCATGTCATAAATCTTTCTGATACTGAGCTTTTTATTTAGCTAGCTTTGTTTCTGAGCCTCCTGGTTTTCTGCTGCCTGGAGTTGAGATGGCTTGCTTATTTGTTTTATTTTGCCCAGCAGGTTAATGACTTTTTTTTGGACCTTAATGTCACTTTACTGACATTTTGTCACATGGAATTTCGTGTGTATTGTCTTGGTCAAAAAAAAAGGTAATGCAGCTCATCAGCACGTGTATTCATACATCTTAACGGTTTCTAGTGTAACTGGCATAATGTTTTCATAATGCTTGCTCATGCTGGTAGAAGTCAGTCTCCATACACTAAGGGGAGAGCCAGTGTTTGGCATTTGGGCCCCTCACCTAAGTGAGGAATTTGGGCACCCCCTTTACAGGAAAATCATCTCTTAGATGGGATGCTTTGCCCTGTGGATGTCTTGGTCCTTTTCTGTTATTCTCTTCAGGGAGAGCTTACGGTGTTGACTTTGCTGCCGCTCCAAGTTTAGGCATTTCTGTTAGTCCCTTAATTTGGTTGAAATGAATAGGGGCAGTATTATCAGCACAGATATTCTGAGCTGCCTGCTTCCCGCATCAGTCCTGAACTTAAAATTTGATGTGTGGAGATCACATTGTATCACGCTGACCATGCAGTTGGCAGGCTTTGTACGGGAGGGCACACATTTGAAAGAATGTAAATTGGTAATGCAGAGGTTGTTAGTGCAGTTACCTGTCACAGCTGCCTGAGAAATGGACTTTCAGAAAACTCGGCCCTGAAATATCCTCTTGCTGTCTAACAGCATTTCCAAGTATAGTTCCTTCTAGCTATGCCAGTGATTATTTGCATCAGCGGTAGTGGAACTGATCACAAAGTAAAATTACTAGGCTATTTAGGTCAGGTCAACCTAGCAAATCTTGTTTCATGGCTTAGAAAATATCTTTGACTGTCAAATGCATTGTACAAATATTTAAAAAATGGTAAGGTGACAAACCCACATGTTTCAAAGTTAATGGATGAAAAAATTAATTGGCTCTTTTGTCTATATGAATTTTAGTTAGGCTTTCCATGACACAGAGTATATGTTTTTTACATAGGTTGCCTGTCTCATTCTATACCATAGATGGATGTCACTATCTAAATAAGTGATTTTTTAAAAATTATTTTTCTTCTAATCCATGTAATTCAGTATGTGGTTCCATGTATTATTTATTGCCCAGCATTCAAATCCTGTACTGAGCACAGAAGTGACAGGAATATTTATTATTACTATTTAATATTAATAAAGAGTTGAATGAAATGTGAAATATATGCCCTGTAGGAAGTGACCACATCCTAACATCCATTTCTGTCAAATTAAGGCAAGACACTGAATTCTCTTTGAGTCAATAAAAATTCAAAAGAGTTAGAAAATACATAAATGAAATAACAATGTTTTCTGAAGATTTCCCATTCCTCCAAATCATAATTTATAATAACTTTTAATACAGGTAGTACATTTTTGGTTAAATTACATGTCTTGTAATACATCTGTCGTGATTCTTTTGCTCCACCACTCAATCAAGGCACAAGTTAAGGATTAGTACACTGTGTGGCCACGTTGTCCTCCCAAGAGGATAGTTAATACTTTGTGGAACCCCAAAATGGTGCCCACGGAGAAAGGCAGGTTAACACTTCTGTTGAGCTGATTGGAAATGAAATATTTTTTATTGGTTTAAAAATCCTGTCACTGCAGGATCTTAGATTTTTACTATTCCCCTGCAAATCACATTTTAGAGAATGGAAATGAGATGCAAATATTAACGCCAGTTTACCGAATTCGAGGTATTTAAGCTTTTACATCACCATGTATGCTGAGCACAAAGCTTCTGTTAAAGGTAGTTACAGCTGTGAACATTGAGTGCAACTCAGACCTGAACGCCTCAAGTTGGGTGCTTAGAAGAAAAGAACCATAAAATTAACAGTCGGCTGAAAATGTAATTTGCATGATTTGCCTCATGTAGGAATTGTATACATACAGTTGTTATACAAGCAATATGGGAAGCTTTATACAGGAACTCAGTGGCAGATGGAGGGATGGAGTACAATGCAGCATTGAGCTGTTTTAATCTCATTTCTGTATGGGCAGACTTGGGTCGTATCCAGTAGAAGATGTATGCACGTACCAATTAAGCACATCGATGCTGAATTCTGAGGTGCGCAGGCCCTTTATAAAGCCTGTTCAGAGCTACGCACTTGGAGAGTTGATGGTAAGGCAAGCAGGATGTTGAGAAGCTGCCTAAATCTAATCCCCCCACAGCCATCTGCACTGGATCCAACACCTGAAGTGCCCCCCAGAGATTATGTGTGTATCTCAGCTGGTTGAAGAGCTGATCACCAAGAACTGAACCACTTTGAAAAAGGTGGCAGTAACCTTTTATATAATAACCTGATGGAAGTCACCTCTCCTTAGTTGCCGGGACAGATAGTGTGATGTGGGTATTCCTGTAGGATGTTCTCACCCAGGCTTGCACTGTTCAAGCGTTTTACATTACACCTATGGCTGAGTCACCAGGAGGCCCACACTCAGTAGATAAAATGGAATCCAAAAATGTTTACATTTTACAAACTATAAGCATGAGAAAACAGGTTCATAATGGAAAGCGTAGTGCAACATTAGCTGTAGGTTACCCTGTGAGTGTTCTTGGGCAGAGGTGAATGGGGATGGAGGAGACTGCAGCAAAATGCGCTTCACTGTGAGTTCAGTTCCACCTAAACTCTCTGAAGAGGCATGATTGCTGATGATCTGAAGGAAGATGTAATTTAAGGTGTGGATGAGAGAATAGCATCTCTGAGGTATTGTACCGTTCTGCCCAATGGCATGGTCGTGGAGTTTGTATTGGTGCTTCTGTAACTCTCTTCCATCTTTAATTTCCTCAGCTGAAGTTCTGCTGACAGGTCTTTGTAGCGTGGGACATCTGTACACGTTTTAATACAATTTTGAAAAAGATATTTATAAGTTACTTCTAATTTTCCAGATCAAAAAAAGTTCTGCTTGTGATTTCTTCTTTGGAAGAGTTGTACGATACAAGCTGAAATTAGTGCAAAGTATCGCTGTATAATATGTGATGTACAGAAACTAAGATTATTTTAAAGTAATATGGCTGTATATACCTACACGTGTTCAGTGAAGTAAGTTGCAAAATTTATAAATATTAATTAAAAAGTAGGTATATATGATGCCACATTAATAGGGATACTTTATTAGCTATGATGTTAAATAATCCATTAAAGATGTTAGTATTTGCACAGACGGTGTAGTTTAAAGGAACTGTAAAATGAGTATATAACTCTCAGGTTATTTAATTCTAGCTACACATTTTTTTTCTTGCCTTACACTATGGGGAAAAGGATTTGTATAAAGTGACTAAAAAATGCAATGAAGCAAATGCAAACCTTTGAAAGTGCCAAATTATCCATATAGGCAGTTCTGTTTCAAGGATACCTAACGGTCCTGGGAGCCTCTGCCGTCTCTTGAAGGTGCTGTGTAGTTACTGTGTTACACAGCTAGGTGTCAGGGATAGATATTTTTGTCCTTGTCATTCAGACTGGATTCTCAGTTAATTAGAGAAATGAGGCTTTTGCAGGAATAATAAAACCATCATTAATTCTGCAAACCCTTATTTGGCCAGTGTACTTAGAAATTATTTGGACCAAAATAGAGCTCCAAATTCTGTTTTTCTGTAAAACTATTGACAACATTCTGTACTATCTTTAACTTGCTTTGATGCTAGTGAAACTTATGCAATTTATTTTCCTTTATACTAGTGAAGCTTATGCAACGTGATTTCCTTAGTGCTGGGACAGACTTGGAAGAGGCAAATCTTCCCTCAGCCGGCTGCTGTACTGTTCCATGTGGTAGGTAGATAGTTAGAAGCCTTGTGCCCTCTTGCGGTCAGCACACCAAGGGAAACGTCAGGCAGTGAGCCTGGCATATTCTGGCCGTGTAATCTATTAGGACACAAATAGTAATATATTAGGAAACAAAATGAGTGAGGAAATTAAAAATCATGAGCTTGTTTAGATAAAGACAAAAATATCCATTGTTATGTGTACAAAGATAAGTCAGGTAATAATTAGCCCCATTAGCACCATAGTCAGTTAACCCACTAAGACCAGCATCTTTAAATCTGCATTAGTTAGACATAAGATGTCCAAATTAAGTATCAGAAGAGGCCAAGAAAAAATTATTTGATACAGTGTTAACATGCTAAGGCTGGCAATGTTGTTGAAAGTGGGGGAAAATCTCATTTTGTAGTTCTGAGGTCTAAAAGGTCAATTTTAGCTACATCTTCATTACCATAATAAATTGTCTTCAGTGGTAATGCTCCCAGGTTTTGAGTTGTGTATATGCCTCTGCTGAGTTGCAATATAGCCATTCTTAAGTTTATCCTTCTATTGCAGTGCCTGAAAAAAAGGTTTATTCTAGGGAAGGCTCAGTAGCACAGGCAGTTAGCAGAGAAAAAAATATTCGAACAACCTTTAGCAGAGAAAAAATACTCAAACAACCTTAGAATCGAGACTCGGGTACTCTTAAAAATATTCCTAGTTCTCAGTTGTACGTATGATAATGAAAGGAAAGATCCGTGTTAGAGAAGGGTTCAGGGTAAACATCACTTACTTTACTGTGCTTAGGTGTACTGAACTTTCAGCATTTCTGCAAAATAGATAATATCTTTTGAGCTATTTGAATTGGCAAACAAAAGCAGCAAGAGCCATTTCAGGCCCTGGAAGAAACAAAATAGACACAGGCTGTATGACACCAGGAAGGCAGGTGTGTGTGGTGGGAGGGGGAAAGAGTGTGGTTTCTGGTCCTCTAACCAAAGGCTCTGGTCTTCCCTTTTCCTTCCCTTCTTCACAGTGACATATCTGAATGAGGTCAGTATAATTCTCATGACAGTAAACAGCAGTTTTTCAGCTCATTTCAGTGGATAGTTACCTCAAGTCCTTTTTTTTCCCCCCTATATGTTCCTTTGAAGGGTGGTTGCATACACTGAATTGAAGACACCAACTGGACATGACCCTGTACCGTGTGAACTATGCAGGAAATGCTTTTCTAAATACTTACTCTATTTTATGTGTCCCTTCGAAAATAGCAGTGGAAAAAATACTGAAACGGGAGTGCAAGGCCTGTAGGTCTTGTGGATGTTTGGTTGTAAATGATATAGTAGCTTCCTTTGCTCAATTATGTAGGATGACTCCTACACAGAGCTTATTACTGAAATGAGCGTTGGGTGGAACACCTGCTCCCAAATGTTTTTCACACTGTTGCTCTCCTTTGTCCCTTGTAGGTATGGAGAGTGCAATCACACTGTGGCAGTTCCTTTTGCAGTTGCTGCTAGACCAGAAACATGAGCACCTGATTTGCTGGACGTCTAATGATGGCGAATTCAAGCTACTCAAGGCAGAAGAAGTGGCTAAGCTGTGGGGACTCAGAAAAAACAAAACTAATATGAATTATGACAAGCTGAGCCGAGCGCTCAGATACTATTATGACAAGGTAAATTTTGTTATTCTCATGCAGACTAAGAAAATAGAAACACTACCATTTAATATTTCACCTCTATGTGGAAGCTATTCAAAAGTTCCTCTAACTAGTTTTTGCAACAGACAACAGTATTGAAGGCAATCACAGTGGAGGTAGGAGGGCAGCTAAAAGATGGACAGGAAAACCTGCACATCCCATTTCCTGAGGAGGGGAGGTTTTGACCTAGGTTTACACTTACTGATGCTTTCATGTGTTTATGCGTTTGGCTACCCAATATTTTCTGTAGCTTTTGACAACAATAAAATAACTGTTGATAACGGAGAACTGTTTGATTATTACAGCCTGCGTAGGATCTTCTGGAATGCAGGGAGGTGGTAGAAAGCAGTGATACTGCAATGCAGCAGGCAGCGTGGCAGCTTTACCAGCAGGTATCACCTACGTCAGAACAAGGAAAAGACAACCAACCAACCCAACAGCATAGAGGGTGGGGTTGAGTTTTCACAGGACACGTCTTTTGGAGCATAGATCCTGTTGGCCAGTGTTTTAGCTAGTCTTGCCTGAGCTTTCTGGTAAATCTTTTCTACAATTGTATTGGCTCCTAGTTTATTAGCTGGAAATACAATGCTGAAACACTTCTGCAGTTATGACAGTGCAGTATTACCTCAGCAGGCTCTCACTGTAACTATTCCTTTGTTAATGCTCAGTGTTTCTAAGAGTTTGGAAATTTTCCACTATGTCATTTTAGGACAAAATCTGTGTTAGCTTCAACAGTAGTCTAGATTATATGTTGCTATCATTTAATTGGCAGCAATATATATGAGGGAGGACTAATGTGATGTCTTACTGGATGAAAGTGCAGAATAAGATTAGCAAACAGAGGGAGAAGCTGCTGGTCAGATGGTGGGTGTCAGAGCAGGGATATGTTTGGGTCTATTTGTCAAGGGAGTAGTCTCATGCTGAGCTTATCTCAGGTGAAGACTGTATTTACTGTAGAATGTTAAATTTATTCCCATTTAGGAACTTATCTTCTGGGTATCTCAAGTCAAAATAGTGGAACACGTGCTTTGGTAGGGGTTTCTTAGTCCAATTTTTCTGCCCTTGCAAGACCTACTGAATTTTGCCCCTCCTTCACGGGTGCATCTGTTGAGGTTTGATACAACTAATAAGGCCCAAGGAGTCAGCACAGTTAGGCAGCAACCTTGTAACTGGCAAGCTGTCGTTATTTGCATGCTCCGAGAAGCTGGTTACAGGCACCTAGTGTAGGCGTACACTTAGTGCAGAGCTATTGGCTGTTGAGAGCTCCACTTTCAACCTCTTTATTTAAAACTGAAATAATGGCATATTGAACATAGTAATCTGGAATTACTTAGATAACTCAATTTGCTTCTGATTTTCAGGCATCATGAGCACGCCCACAATCTAGACGAGGTCTGTAGAGGTTACTGGTAGCTAGCACCTCTGAAAATAAAATTTCTGCAATATAGTGGGGGTTCGTAAGATCACTGTCACTCTCGTGAGACTGTCCTTCACTTTGACATTTAGTCTTTGGTCTTCAGCATGAAGCAAGGTGGCAACAGTACAACAGAGAATGCAAAAATGAGAACAGGGAATAACCAGGATATGTATTAGATTGCTATTACAGAAAGATATTTGAAGGGAATCTCTCAGATGTATCAAGATACTGGAAGGAAAAAAGTTGGAGAACACAAATACAGAGGTGCTAAAATACCTTGCACATTCACCTTTCTCAATTTTAGACTCCAGCAAATTCAAGGATTTTCCAAATTGTTTCTCAAGCCTTTTTTGGATGAACATTATATTGGGTTTACTAATTAATATTAAATCTTTTCAGGATTAGTTCCCCTTAAATAGATATTTTTATATGTCTAAATTAATAGGTTTTATTATTTCCTATATTCTTGAAGATTAAATATTTAAAAGAAGGACTGTTACAGGTTTTGTATATTAAAAACTTCATAGCCGTGCTTAGTGGTCTGTTCTCATCTTGATTTTCAGAAAAGGCAGTGAGATGAGAATATACAGTGAGTAACACCAGTGTTCAGCACAGTTATGGCATGCTTGCTGCCTGCACAAGGCAGAGGAAATGAGATATTGTTGCTGAACTGAGCTCAGAGTACTGTTGTCATGTATTACTTGTAGTGCACTAATTCTTGAAGGGCACAGTGGGGCTGGGCGCTATGCAGCCAGTCTAACACAGCAATCAAAAAACCCATTGACTGCAAATTAACTGTGCACAATTTGATGATCAGACTTTTAACTCACACTGGATTTTTTTTTTTTTTTAATTCACATTGGAATTTGCAAGGACTCCTTCTTCTCCTGTAAGAATTTTTTAGTTTCAGATTTAGAGCTGTAAGTTCTGCAATGAAATGTTTTTAGTATTTTGTCCACTAGAAGTCAGATTTTTCCACTTAACATGTTTCAAAGGTGGCCTGACTGAGAAGGCGCAAAAGGATTCACAGAGGACAGTGCAGCGGCTGTTCCAAGCAGTTGGTGTGATGAATTCCCCTTCACTAAGTGCTAAAAAGGCTTCTGCTCAGCATGGGGAAGCTCGCTTCATTATATGACTCTAACCCCTCTGATTATAAACTTGGCTGGTATCAATGGAGACGGAGTGCCTGCTGGTGAATGAACAGCATATCCAGGGAGTGCCCAAATACACAGTTAGTGACTGAACAGACATTGCTTAAAAACAAGGGACGAGATATTTGTAGCACTTGTACTTTGAGATCTCTCTGATGTCTTCAAATCAATGGAATGTAACGGCTCCTTACTTGAGGCTCCCTTTCTTCTTTTATCCCTTAACCTTCATTTTTTACCCTTGTACTGTTTTCAGTTGCCCCCCCCAGCACACACACACCTTTGTCATCTGTTTTGTCTCTGCTCACGCAGCATCTGCCAGAGGAGTGGCTGCACAGTTTCTTCACCAGGGCTCTGGCTGAGGTGATTGCTTGCTGTTCTTCCAGCTGCTTTTCTGGACTGTGTGCTCTCTTCTGTCTGCAAATTTTATCTAGGTGTGGCACAAGGATTTTGTCCATTTTTCCAGGAGTTCTGCAGCCCAGTGCAGGTCGTACCTCCTAGATGGAAAGAAGGATAGGCTCTTTCTTCCCCATGTATTGTGATCAGGGTTTGAACCCCAAACCAAAACCATGGCTATTGCTATTTAAACTGAAGGAGTAAATCCTTTAGCAGAAAACAGTGGGAGCGTTTCACTCTTCGTGTGGGCATGGTGTGTTGTGCCCTGTTGGTTCCCAAGCAGTGGATAAACGCAGATTATTAGGAGAGTGCAGAGGGACAGGGGAACTTGCTGAAGGTTTTGAAGTGTGAGAGAGACTGGCACAAGCTAGCAGGTAAGGAATCCTAGTAGGCTGGCAGGGAATGCTCAGCAGTGGGTTCAGTCCTAAACACTTCCTCTGCCTTCAGTTCAGTCTATGCTCCATAGCACAGGGGGAGGAAGGGAAGAAGTTGAGGGGGGAGGGAAAAGCTCCTTGGCATTCTTCTTTCCCTTCTGCAAAACAAAAGGGGAAGGGCTGGAGAGGTGAAAGAGCCCCTCTCAGACTTTTGCACTCCTCTCCCCTGGACCATTCACCAATTTGTGGGATAAACCAAGAGCCGTCTAGACCCTGAGGTAGCCTTAAGGAGCCTTCTGAGATCCTTGTCCCCTCCCTTGCTTTTGACAGTGATGGATGTGTTGGCAGCTGGATGTGCTGGGGCAAATGGGATGTATGCTGAGCAAATGGGATAAACATTGTGCTGCAGGCTGGGGAGTGGCAGCAGGAAAGGCAAGAGGTAGAACTCTGGACAAGCCTTCGTTTGGGTTGTGGAATTATCAACAGGGACTTCTCTACCTATAACCCAAAAGATCTGGCAGCGTGTGAGTTTGAGGCAAAGGGCAGTGATTTTTTTCTTTTTTTCAGAAATGATGGTGGCACATGGGATGGGCCTTCCTTTCTTGGGCTGCCCTCTGCTGCTACTGCATACAGCTGACACTAACTGAGCTACTGCTTCATGGTTTGTCTTTGAAATTATTCACCGTGGAGAAATAAAAACTGATCACTGGATAAATGGAGGTTTATGAGCTCTGCCATTTTGCTTGGGGGGAACACTGGCTTGTTAAAATTCATCATCTGATTCATCTGAACTTAAAAGTAAATTAATTTCAGTACTGGAGAAAAATAACACAATTAGGACAAGTTCCTTAGCCTGGCTTTGAAAGCAAGGATGACGCGCTGTTGAGGCTGATGGCTAGGCTTATGTTAAATTCATATATAAAGCACCCCAGGAAATGTAGAGTGTGGCATGTCTTGATTGTAATTTCCTACCATGATTCTGGTTGCTAAAGGTTTGTAGATAATCTGAAGACTTTCCATTTCCTGTTTCGTTTGTTACCCGAATTC
The DNA here is from genome assembly GCA_013389945.1 of Fregata magnificens. Taxonomy (NCBI): domain Eukaryota; kingdom Metazoa; phylum Chordata; class Aves; order Suliformes; family Fregatidae; genus Fregata; species Fregata magnificens. The sequence goes on from WAAD01037824.1 coordinate 75,697, forward strand.
CCCTCCCCCCTTTTTATTTAATGCATTTCCCCTGTTGCCTCAACAGAGCAACAGAACAGATGACAGATAGCACTGAGGAAAGGCATCCTGCACTCTCTCTACCTACAGCTTGAGCAGCATGTCCATCATGTCACACACTTCTGCTGGTCAGAAATCTCTTGTAATGCTTTCAGGCAAGGAAACCCTTCACATCTGTTCCCATGCAGAGCACTTTAGCCTGATGTGTAGAACTAAAATACCTTTATAAGTAGCATTAGTAGGTTTCTTTTTGTTGAAGTTGCCCAGTTACTTTGTTTTTCTGATAGCTGTAATGACAGATACCTTTTGGAAGTCTCTGGATGTTTCAGGACTACTGAAGGTCCCCATGAACATTTCAAGATGACACCACAAGAGGGAAGCTAGTGAGTTTTCCCCGTGAGGTTTTTTTTGAGGGAAGAAGGGCGAATCCAGGAAATTACGTGCAGATACCGACATTAATAGGACATTAACAGTTGTGGAATTCAAGTCCTCAGAAGTTAGGAAATGCAAGAATCACAGTTCCCCAGGCAACCTTAATGTTTGCATGGGTTATGCTGCATCTTTAATTACACAGTCACATACTGTTGCGATGAGCAGCTATTCAATATTTTTGCATCCTCCCTGAACAGTGTGTGGCCCCAGGCTTTACTCAGTGAGTGCTATTCTATCTGTCCTCTAAAGACAGAATAAATCATTTTAGTTTCAGTTAATGGCTGCCCACTTGTTTAGATGGGTTGGCAGTATGATGTGTAGTATATAAATAATACAGGCTTCTTTGTACTTATTGCAGTGCAGGGGACAGAACTTCTCAGGTGCTCTTAGGATTCAGAGGTGCCCATGGCATTCCCTTCCCTCCCGTAACAGGTCAGACCCAGTAGCCTGGTTACTAGTTCCAATTTTTAATGCCCAAGTGTGGGTGGCAGCGTGGAAGAATTGTTTTGGGAAGAGGGTCCCGTGCTTGGTCTGCTTACACAACTTCAGGATATAAAGTAATAATGGAAACTATTATTTTACTTTTGGGAAGGTCTTCTCTTGAGTTACCTCAGGGGAAATAGAATATTACAATGAAACAATAGCGGTATGATGGTGCTGGAGTACCAGCTATACGTTTTGTAGTGGTATAGGTAAGAGGTGTTATAGGGAAATTCTTGAAGGAGGATTAGAAAATAGCTTTATAGAGAATTGGAAGAAGCTTCTTTCAAGAGTGATGTGTGGAAGTCAAGAAAGTGCTTGCCTGAAATGGCATAAAAGTGGTTATTGAGTGCTGTCCTTATGGAAAGATGGGAGTAAAGAATTTGATACTCAGTAAGAGGTGATGGGTAGAGGAGAAAACCCAAGAACAACCCCCCCAAAAGGCGTGACATATAGTTCATGTTTGATATGGGAGGAAGGGGATGCCCAGTGAACTGCAGCAGAGAGAGCAGAGAACCTGGCCAAAGGTGCCAGCCAGAGGAATGGCCTTTGCCTTCCAGATGGAGGTGGGTGAGGAAAGACTGAAATCCAGCTAAATAAGAGCCTTGCGCTTTCAGAGGTCAGTCCAGATGCACGATCTAGTAGCACCTGTGCCTCCATGAAAAATTTCACAAAATCTAGCTTCTATGCACACGGTATAATAAGCATAAGTGCATAAAGTATGATGTTAACAGAATCTGCCTGCCTGCACATGCTGATGTGGACACACGCCCCATTTTTTGGAGCAAACCATGCAGCCACAGGTACCTCCTGCCAGCTTATGTACTTCAGACATTGGAGTGTGAGCAGCCCTCTCTCTGGGTAGGGTTCCCAGTAGCTGGAGGCAGCCCGGCTCCTTACAGAGTCCTGTGAGGAATTCATAGCCTAAGTGTCCCTACACGTGTTGCATCCCTCGGTACTCTTGGAGCCAGGGAACTTGCAACGCATCCAAATGGGAGTTAAGTGCAGCAGCTACAGCTCTGGCCCTTCTCCTTCTTTCCCAAGCAGGGACGTTTAGTACCTACAGACAAGTTCATCCTGTTCTGCCATGAGTTTTGAGTAGTCAGGCGCCCTGACTATAGGTCACTTCCTGGGAGGAGGAAAAAAGTCCCAATTTGGTCTTCCTGCCCCTGAGGCCCCTCATTAGTCTGAAGTTCAACTAGGAACTGGGTCCTGTTTCCCAGCTCAGTCTCCTGAGTGGATCCTGCAGCCAGCAAACTTGCTAGCTAACAGGTTTGAGCCAAGCCACTAAAATACTTGTGTCACACTGGTAGTATAGTTACACCTTAGCTCTAAATGGCTCAAACGGGGTAAGAGTCAGAGCTGATAAAAATAACACACAAACACATGATAGAAGAAACGGAGTCTGAGTTGCACCAATGCACAGGAAAACTTCTGGAAGGAAAAAAAAAATGGAAAGAAACCCAGAAGTCATGTGCTGTTGATATGGGCAAACAACTCCTGTGTATTTTGGGAGGGCTTCCAAAAGTAGTAGTGCATATGCATAGTTGACACAAAAAAACCCCAACCACATTATAGCCTGGTTTAAGCTGCAGGGAGAACCAGGCCACCAAGCCTTTGGCATCTAGCTCAGCCAGCTGGTCTGCGGAGGACAGGGGGAGAGACCCATCCCTCCAGCTGGTGATTCAGAGTACCTGGGTAAGGCTGGTTTCGGAGGTGCTCATAAAGTGAGTGTCTGAAGTGATGTGATGTGAATAAGCCTGAGCTCCCTAACACGGCTGATGCACTAGAGCAGATGTCAGCCAGTGCTGTGCCCAGTTTGTATCAGCAGCTTTCAAAGCAGTTTGCAATGGGCGGTGGTCACATTTGCTGTAGTCACTGTTTTATAGACTGGGGACAGAGGAGGGGAAGTGTAAAGTGTTCAAGTGAGGAACAGTCAAGAAGCCAACAGAAGAGGGGCATTCCCAGCTCCCTGCCCTCTTTCTAAATGTCAGAGAGTGCTGTCTCTTGATAAGATTTTTTTTTTTAAGCTGTTGGACTGGAGCCCCTGCTCCTGGCCTGGTTGCCCAGTTCTCCTCCCCAGCAGCTGCTGGCCCAGCAGTTGCCTTCCCTGGCAGGGCAGCCCTGGAGCGCTCTGGAGACCTGGCTGGCAGCCACTAGCATTCATTGCAAGCCTGCTCACGAGGGAATTTACCTAGAAAATTCAAACAACAAAAAAAAAAGGGCTAAATGTGCGCATATACTTACTGTCCCGCTACCAAGCAAGTGGTCTAGTCTCCCTGCAAATGCAGTCCTGAATATAAGGAAGCCTTCTTTGCCCTTTCAAACTGAGGGTGGAAAACCCCTGCTTGTCATGATGCCTGTCACTGTCTTCTGTGGTTTGAACCATTGTCCACAGCTCAGAATGATTCTGACCCATCACTGAGGTGATGGTAAAACTAAGCTGCTTTTTATCTTCACTTCAATTATTTGTCAGAAAAATTTAGAAAATTCAATGGCATTTCAGAGGCAATTAATTTGCATCCTTATTTTTTCTTACACACTGATGGAGATTTCCTCAGGCTCCACATTTAAGAGAAACCTGCAAAGTGCTTAAGGGATCTGCACTTGAATCCTTTTCATCTCCAGCCATCGTTAAGTGGGCCTTTGCTGCAGGCTTACAGAGTCAGAGGAGCCACACTGAGAGACCTTCTTAAAGTATAACTATATTTAATAATAATAGAGGAAGTATAAACTCACCAGCCCATTTGGTTGCTTTTTATAGCAATGTTCCCCTGTTTCAAGCCTGCACCAGTGTAAAAGTGCCACCCTTAAATACATTTAATCTTTTTCTGCTGGGAGACACATTTTCCAAGTAGCATCTCAGTTGCCAGTGTTTTATGTAACAATAGCTCAAAGCTGCCAGGAGCAGAGGGGAGGTATTATTTTAAATTAAAAAATATATATTAAAAAAAGAAAACAAAATCCAGTTGGGGTGTTTCTTGTTGCATGTGAGTAGTTTTAAGGTTTTGCCTTTTTCAAGAAGAATGTAATATTGAAAGTGCAGAAGAAGTGTGTCCATCCAACGTTTCACCTAATTAGCACCAAAAAAAAAAATCTAGGCCAAGCCCAAAGCCATGGGAATTAAAGATCATGCAGACTGAGATCCTGTGGGCTAACTACATGTCCTAAACTTTTGGAGGGCAAAAACAGGCTTTGCAGGATCTGCCAGGTGGGTAGACGTGCATACAGTCTGGCATGGAAGAGGGCAGTTTTGTGCCTTTAGTCTGAGCTTGCTGAATTTAATTCTCCTCCTTGCTACAGGTCCCTGTTATCAGCTTGGGAAACAACTTTCTCCCATTTGTGCCACAGCTCCTGACCTGTGAAGCAAAGCTACATCCAAGGGCTCCTTGTAGGATTAATTTTGTATTCAAGAAGGTGCCTGAATGAAATGCCAGGGCATTCAGACAGAAGAATTACAGGGTGCGGTAGCTCAGCTGAAAGACAGAAGAGGTTCCAATACCCAAGTGCAGGCTCTTCTTTCCCAAAATGAGCCTTGCTTTTGTGACAAAAAAAGGTGTAGTGCGGGCACTGCAAGCACCCAACACTAGGTACTGTCCATATATAAATAGGGATGATGTTTGTATTCCTTTTTCTTTCTTTTTTTTTTTTTCATTTTCAATCAATTTAACAAATGTTCCTCTACTGGTCTCAGAATCTGTGGTAAAATGGAAAACAAATCAGGTTTTTAGGAATATTGTAAATACTTACTTTCCCATATGTACAGCAAAGCAAATGTCTGTTTGCAGGGTATCAGCTGGAGGTGCAGCAGACATGTGCTGCACTAAAGGGAAGCTTCTTGGAAAGGATTTTTCAGAGGTGACTTAAAGACAAACTCTCCACCATGGGCTTCAAGAAGAGAGAAATCAGTATGGAAATCTCAGGAAATATTGCTTCTTGTCTTCCACAGCACTTGGCTTAGGGTGGTAAATGTCCCTGTCCTCTTCCTAGGCCAGGCCAGCATAAAGTGCCTCTGCGGAGGAGCTCACATCGCGTCCTTGGGGATACCACGCATTGTGTTAGAGCAGGCAGTGCACCCAGGTTTGCAGTAAGAGAGCTAGGACTGGAAACGGGACCCTCATGAAAGATTTCAATTTCAAAGGAAATCAGTTCTTTCTACAAAGGGGACACTTTTATTATGGCAAATATGAAGAAAAAAAAATAGTCCTACAAACCTTTGAGAGGTTTGGGATTTTTTTCAATAATTAATTTCACTAGTCAGTTTAGACTGATGAAAACCTGCCTGCACCAGTGCGTGTCCTGAACCTAATGCAAACCTGGACATAGCACAGGGGATACAGCAGGACATAAGTACTTTTCCAACCCAAGCAAGTGATTGCATTTGTCACAGACATAGTTCATGACTGTTGAAAGAAGGACAGTCACCGTCAGCCTAGGTCAATCCTTCTGCACATGGTCAGGAAGAGAGAGTAAATGACTGGAGCAGGGAGGCTGTGGTGGTTTTGTCCCTTGCAGACATTCTGAGAGTATTTCATACTCAGGGTAATTGGTGTCAGTTTTGGGAGTCATAAATGAAGGAGTTTGCCTTCGTTGTGAAACGCAAATGGTGGCACAGCTCAAGTCTGCAAGGTGGCAGAATTTTTTTTACGGGAAAGAAAATATTCCCAAGCTACCTCAGAGGAAGCAGGAGGAAAACAGCCCACCAGCAGGTCTTTATCACCTGGGAACGGTGATTTAGTTAGGCATCATGAGGAGCAGGGTGTGGTCTCCCAGGCTGAGCAGACGTATGTGAATGAGCCAAGGATGAGCAGTGTTAGGAGCCCTGCTGAAATGACCTGCTCAGCTTGAGGGGGGAGCAGTGCCCTCCTACCCTTATGAACTCCCTTATGTTTGCTGTACTCAGTGCCTCTAAAATGCTGATCTTTCTAGCATCTGCTTTTGTATTTGCAGAACATCATCAAGAAAGTGATTGGACAAAAATTTGTGTACAAGTTTGTTTCCTTTCCTGAGATTTTAAAAATGGATCCACATGCTGTGGAAATCAGCAGAGAGAGCCTTTTGCTGCAGGACAGCGACTGTAAGATGCCTTCTGAGAGCAGGGATCAGCACAAGCACAGCTTGTCAGCACTGAAAAGCACAAGCCGTAATGAATATATCCACTCTGGCCTGTACTCCTCTTTCACTATCAACTCTCTGCAGAACCAGCCAGACCCTTACAAGCCAATCAAAACAGAAAAACTGGAGGAGAAGTCAGAAGGAAACACACCAGTCGAAGAAGTTCGGACTGTTATAAGATTTGTGACAAACAAAACAGACAAACAAGTTACGAGGCCCATGGTGTCGTTGCCTTCCACTTCCGAAACAGCAGCTGCCTCTGCTTTTCTCAGCTCATCAGTATCAGCTAAAATATCTTCCTTAATGCTACCCAACAGTGCCAGCATTTCTTCTCCATCATCATCTTCTTCCAGGTCGCCGTCTCTGTCTCCCACCTCACCCCTCCCTGCAGAACACAGGAGCCTCTTCCTTGAGTCCAGTTGCCACGACTCAGATTCCCTTGAGCCTCTGAACCTCTCCTCAGGCTCCAAGGCAAAATCTCCATCTCTTCCCCCAAAGGCTAAAAAACCCAAAGGCTTGGAAATCTCTGCCCCACCTATGGTTCTCTCCAGCACCGACATTGGCTCCATCGCCCTCAACAGCCCCGCGCTTCCTTCGGGATCCCTGACTCCAGCTTTCTTCACTGCACAGGTAAGACCTGCCTGTCTCCTGTACTCTTTAGCCAGGTATTCCCTCTGTGTGGCCAAGAGTGTTAGCTCGATGGGTCTGTCATCATCTGATGGAAAAAAAACATATGGGGAAGAGGGAAACATAGCAGAGGTCTGAACAAGGGGTGGAAAATAGGTTCCTCCTGGGGTTCCTATGTGAGTGTGGGAAAAGCCATCGCAGTTCACAGGCTGCCTGGAAGGATAACGAGGTGGGCAGCCATTAGTTAACAGGAGTGAATCGCTTATCAGTTCAAACCAGCCTCCAGGCCTACAAAACAAGCAGGAAAAAGCAACAAGAAAAACACAGGATTTTTGTAGGTCATGACTTGAGCATGTGCATTGTGGGATGCTTGGTTAGATGTCTCTACTAGATGTTGTATCCATTCAAACAGTGTGACCTTTTCATTACTTTTTGAATACAGAACAAATTAAGTGGTTTCTAAGACAAGGCTCTTAAGCCAGTTTTGATTTCCAAAGTTTTACAGATCCACAGAGTACTTGCCAGAGCTTCCTTTCAGCACAGACCTCCTGAATAACTTGTAGGTTATTTTATTCTCTTTAATCACGTATTTATGATTTGTGATTTGTCAATGGCAAGTTCTCATTTTCAAGCAAGTCTATGGAAAAAATCTAGCAGTTCAGAGAAGAGGAAAATCATGTAGATAATGACCTGGTGTGTTCATCGGTGAGTTTTGTCTTACGCTACCACTGCAAAATTAGACAAAAAATATCCAAGAGTAAAATTATCCCAATGGGGAACACCCCCTAACATCCCCCCTGCCGAAATAAAAGTTGATGCAAATCCTAGCATTGAATGAAACAAACTGAACAGTAAATAAATAAATACAAAGGTGTTTGTTACAAGCTCTTGTTTACTTTGGGCTGCCTAGGGGTCCCATTGTATCCAGAATCCCCTCACCTCTTCCCTGTTTGAAGAGGTTTTGCACGGATGATGCCTGCAGTGTGGCCAGGTGTTAGAAGTCTTTGAGCTGGCTGCAGGCAGCATCGTGTGCCTGCACAGCATGAAGGCCTGGCAGAGGTGAGAGTGTCAGCAAGCGCTCTCAGCCAGCACAGCACTTGCTCTTATTGAGCTTTTCAGCTGGCTGCAGAGCAAGTCTGTGCAAAGCCATTGCAGTTCAGACACACCTGTAAGCCACCAAGATGTGAAGTTGTGTCACAAAGAAAAAGGATTTTGTGGGCCATTATCTGTCATTTTTGACATCGTAAAGTCTTTAAGTGAAGTTATGTTTGGCAGGAAGAACAGAAGTGTGGCAAACCAAAATTGAGGTGCATTGACAGACTCTTATAACCTCTAACTGTGGTATAACCACAGCAAGTATTTTGCTTGTAGGGAGCAAATCTGACAAATAAATCATATCAAATGTCAACCAGACACAATGACAGAATGAGTTATTACAAGCTCACTTTAATCTACTGCTGCCTCAAAACTCAGTATGAACAGAGATTACTTTCCTCATTTTGTAATTATTTCTTTGAACATTTAATTTTCTCATTCATCCACAAACTGGGGTACTTACTGCCCCTGAAAGACATGGAAAGGAATTAGGTAGATGATTGCGGCTCTCCTTTAGCAGGATGGCTAGCTAAGGCCGTGATGGCTGCTATCCAACTTAATGCCATTACAAATCTTTTTACAGGTTATCCTATCACAGAAGAGGCAGATGGCACCCATGTAGGGTAGTTCCTGGGTCCATTTATTTAAACTTTTGGCTATACAGCAACATAGCTTTTTTCCTCTCTTTTAGCCTGCTATTTCTAGTGTGGATAAGAAGCACCCTGCATCCTAAATACTTGGCCTAGTGAATATAAAATAAAAACTATATAACAACTGTGTTCAGATAACTGTAATACCACAATGCAAAATAACTAAAGCCATAGTTCAGGCTGGAAATCTGCAGTTCATTCCATTATCCTAGGAAGAGCGTGCATCATATCTCAAATGATCTCTGATTTATCAGATCCCAGTGGTAGACACCTGCTTCCATGGAGCAGGTGCAGAACAGGATGTCAGACACCAGTTCCTGCTCCAGGAGTGGTGTAGGTTCGGAGAAGGTCCTGCTGCCTGAGAGGGTATTTCAGATGGCTTTCCATTGTACCTGCCGTGAGGCACATGTACCACGAGGACAAATGGGTTTGAAGATGTCAGTGCATACAGTACCATACTTTGGTAGAGAAATGTCAGCTTTCCATTTGGTTAGCTTCCAAGAGAGATATTTAGATTTTGTTCAGTACTTGCTTCTTTTACAGATTACTTATGCTTGTTATTTTTGTTGGCTCTCCCTTGGCCAATGTGGATATATAATTTTGACTCACTCTTTTTCTTCAGGCCTCTACTTTAGCATTTGTAACATTTACAACATGCTGTTTTCATATGGACAAAGTAGTGTGCCTTGCAGCCAGCACGTGCGTGCTCTGTATTGTATCCACATACACCATCCAGGCTCTAGCATGTGCCTAATGACCTGGGAAGTAATGTACGTGTGACAGCACTTGTCTGTTATCTGACAGCTAGAAGTGACAAGAAAGATTGTACTTACACGCATTCTTTGTCAGAGAAGTCAGGAGCCATGAGCATCGTTGCTTAACATAATCCTCTCTGTGCAATGAATTATTTCTATTTAAACTGTTCCTATGCTTAGATTATAATGATGTTTTTTAAGTAGGAACTTCCCCACTGGGTTCCACATCTAATACCAGATGTACAGCTGCATGAGGGCAGAAAATGAAGTGACACATCAATTTCCGGATGTAATTTAAGGATAGCCTGTGCTGTGGTGTTGTTTACACTTACATTTCCTCTGGTGGTTTTGATGCTTGGCTGATGGTGATATGGAGAACAAGCCTGGGAGGCCCTGTGCTCTTTTTGCATTAAATATTAACAGATTTGGAGGCTTTGGCTCCAGAGCTTTGGCTGGCTATTGGCTCTGGCAGAACTTGCAGACATTAGCGCCCTGATCATCAGAGGACATGAGCTTTTGCTTAGCACTGTTGTTAGGCATGTTAACATGCTTCCAGAGATGAATGGAGGACAGCTCAGTTTCAAATCTCCTCTCTCTCTGAAGACTTGCTCTGGCTGTATCTAGGTAGGAATAAACACCTCCAAGTTTTTTTCATTGTTTTCAAAAAACATCTCAAGACCTGCATTTTCAGTTCCGGATACCTGCAGCTTCTTAGAGAAAAAATAAAGAACCGAGGCACAGCTTACTGGAGCTCTTAGTACAGTTGGCACAATACTGTGTCCTTGGTTGAATGTTGTTGGGTCTTGCTGCTTACATCTTTGGTTTTAAGGTTAGTAGGCTCTTCTGTAAGTAGATCTCTGAGTATTTATCCTGACCTAATTCAGTGTGTTCTTTGTCAGTGTCTTAAATCCCCCATTAATAGCTGCTTGCCCGTGGAGCATCAGCTTGTAATGCTGCACAAGAAAGGTGCTCTCACGGGTACTGCTGTTTTCCTGCCCCGTAAAAGCACCGTGGTCCTGGGAAGAGGGTGTTTGTGAAGGAGCTGTTCACAAGTGCCTGCTTGTCAAGTATTTTTTCTCAGATATCTTGACAAGACCTGTCAGTTGATGGGATCAAGACAGAAGTTTTCTCCTTGCCTGGCCTCCACCCACTCTTTGCCCCTTTTTTTTATCACCCAAATATACCCAAACCCTGACCTCATTGGTACTCCTGTGACCACCAGACCTGCTGTTTTACCGCATGAACGCCTTTTGCTTTCCCAGCAATACCACATGTTTATTGCTTCTTGGGACATAACTGTGGTTTCTTCCATGGGGTTTGGTGTTTCTGATCCACCTTCTTCAGCACAAGGGAGACGGCAGTGTCCTTTCCCTTCGCATTTCTCCATGAACCCCGCTTCTTTTGAGATTCCTTAGAGAAATCGTCCCCTTTAAGAGCAGCCAAGCTGTTTGTATTAAACAGCCTTTCAGACACCTTGGGCCAGAATCACAGTGAGGACCTGAATGTTTGCTGTTCCTTGTCTCTCCCTTCCCTTCTGCTGGTGTTAAACTAATTGTTTGACCCTGTTGTGAACTCCAGTGCAAGCACGTCAGAGCAGGTCTGTATTCCTGTGCTTTTGCACAGAGCCTCAAACACCACAGCCAATCCCTCGGGCACTGCTTTGCAAATAGTATGTCTGTTATATTTGAAAATCCACATGACCTGTGGTACCTGCCTTTCTGAGCCTGCTCACTGCAGAGTCCTGGCAACGGGATGTGACAGCCCATGGTGTAAGCAGTTGTTAAGTGAGACCCCTGGTTGCAATTGCCATATGTGGGAGTTTGTATTTCTGGCCTGGTGGGAAGCTAACAGGTACCAGAATGCATGATGTGCTGGTTACTAGGGGGAGATACTCCTTGTCTTCTGTCTTCTCTTTACATACTTTAAACTCCATACAAACTGATGCTCCAGTGCAGCAGAGCACTTAGGCACTTGCCCTACACAGCGAAACATGTACTTACTTGCTAAGTGTGCACTCAAATTCCATTAAGTGCTTTGCTAAATAGGACTGATTTTGATAATTGGCATCAAGATTACTGGTGAGATTTACTCGTTATGCCAAATACTTTGTTCAAAACTGTCCCATCACTTTCATGTTCTCTTTTGGAAAGATAAAAGTTACTCTGGATACAGAATAATTCATGTGATTCTTCCTTTGAATGGAGATTTGCATGTGCTTTAACTCTGCCTCCCCTCCAATTGTGCTTTAGAAGTGCTGAGAGCATTCCCAGCAATCCTTGTGCGCCATGGCACTGGAAGGAGCCACCTCCGAGTTGGGAAAAGCCTTGGATTCTTAGTTCTTGCCATCTTGGTTCTTTTCAAACAATTAGCTGTGCTCTCCGCCGTCCCTCTGGGCACCCAACCCATACACCGGCCTCTCGCTGCGTCAGCCTGTGCACTGCCAGTTTCTTGAAATGTCTTCCATTTTGAACAGGTGCCATCAGAGGAGTAAACTTCAAAGGCCGGCAGTGGCTCTTTTGGCTCCACATGCAATTGCATTAATGCTTCAAAAGCTGCAGTCAGTTCAGGCAATTGCTGCCCTTCAAAAGGTAAAAAATTATTCTGAAGGAGACTAGGCTGTGTTTACAGACACTGAGGCACACATGCTATTTTATACAGTTGCATGAGCGTGGTTCAAATAAACAATAACTGTGCTTCTCCTTAAGCAAATCGCAATAGAAATGAAATCAATTTGCATATGAAGGAATATTAAATGTACAGGTATCCAGTATTGACCACTGTGGAGACCAGATGCAGGGCTGGATGGGCAGTTGCTGCTGGCCAGTATACTTGGCATGCTGTATGTCTGAATTCACTGGGAAGAAGAGCCAGTAGGTGAAGTGTAAGACTTTAGGGGTCGTGACTACTGTATGGAGCTGTAACTCCTAAGGCATGCATCATGGGGTGTTTTTTTGTCTTGCAGACCCCAAATGGATTATTGCTGACCCCAAGCCCGCTGCTGTCTAGCATTCATTTCTGGAGCAGCCTCAGTCCTGTTGCTCCTCTGAGTCCTGCCAGGCTGCAGGGACCAAACACTCTGTTCCAGGTAGGTCTTTCCAATGCACAGGTTTCATTTCTGAAAGCGCACATGTGGAAGAGACATCAGGGGAGCATCTCCTCACATCAGTCTGGAGCTTTTCAAATAGTTTAAGAAAATACGGGAGTTAACAGGCACTTTTAAAGACAGGCCTACCTACTTGTACCCTCTTTAAACCCTTGGCAGCACAGTCAGAACCTCCAGGGCAGTGTCTACTGCAGCAAGCACACACATATTGTATGAAGGAAACAGAAATAAATGCTGGACCCCAGTAAGAGTAGGTAACTGAGCTCTCAGAGCTTCAGGAAGAGAGTGCAGACCAGTCAGGGACCAGCCAGGAGAGTGGTGGAACATGGACTTGGAAAAAACAAGTTTGGTTCTCACACAGTAAGGTGAGTGTGGGTTTATCCTTCTGTCTTAATGAGCTACTTCTCATTCAGAAAGACAGGGCATAGTTGTATTTACAGTAAGGGAACTGATATTTACAGTAAGGGAACTGAACCTGAAGGCTCCATTTCCAGTTCTCCTGCAAATTACTCATGCGTCCTCAACCAAGTTACTTCATACCTCTGAGCACGACGTCTCTGTGTGTAACAGGAGAAAGGCAGCATTGCCCTCTCTCTCTCATGGGTACTGGGAGAGTAAAAATCTCAAAGTTTTATAGAGATGTGGTAAATACAAAAGTTATTAAGTAAACCTTGATGGCCCCAGCACTCAGCCACAGCATTCGCTTGAGGCTTAGGAAGAGGATGGTGGGGATGGTATTAGCAGCTCCCACTGTAACTGCTGCAAAACAGCTGATTCAGTAAGTCACAGAAGAAATTACGCTGATCAGCTGATTGCCAAGAAGCACAAGAAGGTGATGGCCATCTGAGCGGCTAAGGAATGCAGGGACACCCCTGGAATGAATTCACCGATTGCTGTGGAGGGCCAACACTAATAGAGGAGGGAGCTGCTGCAAGACAGGGACCCTGTGTTAGTCTCTGAACCTTCAGGGAAACTGACTGCCCAACTCCAGGGCTGGGCTTTAGCTCAAGTGCTCTGCTCAGGTACGGTCCTCACTGGGGTAGTAAGTCCTTCTACCTCCAGTGGGACAGCTGAGCATGGAGCCCTAGGGCTCCTTATTTGTGTTTCAGGTAAACTCATTTATCCTTATTGGACCTTAGTTTTGTACACGTGGTTAAAAACAGCCAGACATTTCATTTGAGAGGGAAGTGCCTGAGCCATGGCCTGGAAGGAGCTTGTATGGACATATGCTGGCCACCCCCCATGAGAACTGAAAGTGAAGAGTGGCCTTGGCTCTGTCCCCTCTGAGAGACCCAGACAGCCTTCTATAAATTATGTCTGATTCAGGCAAAGGCCACAATGACAAGTCTGTAGAGTAGAGCATAAAGCTTTATTTTAACAGTCAAATAGGAAATGACAACCACAGCTGAAGCCCAGCCATCCCTACCAAGAACTGATGGGTCATCCCGCGTAGGCGTCGGGGGCAGAGCTCTCCCCAGGCTGCCTGCACAAGCCAGCCCACACTCCATGCAGCTCGTCAGGGAATGGAGGAAAGAGCTGGAGCTGCTTCACAAGTTGTTTTTGCTTTCACCTGGTCATTCGCACTGGGAGTTGGAAGAACATTTGGTCACTGTTAAAACAGCTTAAATCCTGCCAGCAGCTAGAGGCCAGGGCAGCTCTGCAGCTGCCTGTCTGCCTCTGCACCCTTGCCTGCTGGCTTGCATGGAGGAGAGATCAGGCTCCTATATTTTTATATATTCTATGATTTCTTTTTCTTTCAGGTGTGTGCTGCTTTTCACAATAGCACTATACCTGACACTGCCTGTAGTTCTTTAGTACTAGTATTTGTATAAGTACAAGGATCAGAATGGGATCCATCCATGTCCACAGTCCAAGCAAGCCCATGGGAAAGTATGGTCCCTCCCTTAATGAACCAGGAGCCCGTTCATAGAGTCATAGAATAGTTTGGGTTGGAAGGGTCCTTTAAAGGTCATCCAGTCCAACTCCCCTGCAATAGGCAGGGACACCTTCCACTAGACCAGGTTGCTCAGAGCCCTGTCCAGCCCAGCCTTGAATATTTCCAGGGATGGGGCATCCACAACTTCTCTGGGCAACCTGTTCCTGTGTTTCACCACCCTCATCGTAAAAAATTTCTTCCTTCTATCTAGTCTGAAGCTACCCTCTTTCAGTTTAAAACCATTACCCCTTGTCCTATCACAACAGGCCCTACTAAAAAGTTTGTCCCCATCTTTCTTATAGGCCCCCTTTAAGTACTGAAAGGCTGCAATAAGGTCTCCCTGGAGGCCTTCTCTTCTCCAGCTTGAACAACCCCAACTCTCTCAGCCTTTCTTCATAGGAGAGGTGTTCCATCCCTCTGATCATTTTTGTCGCCCTCTCAATCCCTTTGTCCCCCAGCCTGTCGATACCGGGGGATTGCCCTGACCCAGGTGCAGGACCTTGCACTTGGCTTTGTTCAACTTCATGAGGTTCACGTGGGCCCACTTCCTGAGCTTGTCCAGGTCCCTCTGGATGGCATCCTGTCCCTCAGGGGTGTCAACCACACCACTCAGCTTGGTGTCGTCTGCAAACTTGCTGAGGGTGCATTCGATCCCACTGCCTATGTCATTGATGAAGACACTAAACAGTACTGGTTCCAATACGGACCCCTGAGGGACACCACTTGTCACCGATCTCCATCTGGACATTGAGCAGTTGACCACTACCCTCTGGATGTGACCATCCAACCAATGCCTCATCCACCAAACAGTCCACTCGTCAAATCCATAGCTCTCCAATTTAGAGAGAAGGATGTTGTGGGGGACCATGTCAAAGGCCTTACAGAAGTCCAGATAGATGACATCCGTAGCTCTTCCCTTGTCCACTGGTGTAGTCACGTCATCATAGAAGGCCACTACGTTGGTCAGGCAGGACTTGCCCTTGGTGAAGCCATGCTGGCTGTCTTCAATCACCTCCCTGTCCTCCATGTGCCTTAGCATAGCTTCTAGGAGGATCTGTTCCATGACCTCCCCAGGCACAGAGGTGAGTGCTGTTCTGGCACTGCTGGACACGACTACATGCACACTCCCTCACAAAGCACGCAGATGCTTGTTAACTGGTAAAAACCTCTCCTTCGATGCTTATAAGGTGACAGCAACACCTGCGACTAAACACCCTTACAGCCTATGTAGAGCATCACTGAAATCTGCAGTCTCCTTCCACGCAATTTACCTTGATATATTGACCTCCCTGGAAAGTCTTCCTTTTGAAGCCACGCTGCTGTGTAATTAAACTTATTTTGATGTTTCGTCATTAGTTTGAAATTACCACAGAACTGGAACAGCAAGAGACTTGCACAGAATTGGTTAATTCAAGAAAATGCAGCCAAACTTAAGGACTACCAAGTTAGCTTGAATTAAGTGCTAACTAAATTAAGGGTATTTTCTTCGTTACTACTGTATAGACGGTAGCACTGAGAAGGTGTAGTCAAGTCCCAGATCCTCACTGTACGGAGGCATATGAATAAAGAGCATCGTCCTGGCCCCAGGGGCTACAGAGACAACAGGAAGAAGAACAAGAGAGTTGGGTTGGGGTGGAGACCAGGGCAAGGATGAAATTTTGACGTTAGCATCGTTTGCATCTCAGGCCGTAGTGCCAGCATGCCACCTGCCTCGACAGACTCCAAAGATCCCACAACCCTCTTTTTGTTAGCTTTAGAAATCACATGAAATGCCTTGTAATTTACATGTCTCACTTCAGAAACCTAGACTAGAAAAGCAAGAACTTGTAATCAAGTTCTGTGTTTTAATTAATCTTGGCAGAAGCGACGGAAACATTTCCTGAGGTTTGGTTTGGTTAAAATAAAGGTATCAGCCGGTCCTGGCCACACCAGGAGTGTGGTGCCAGCCCCCTGCAGCACACTGCCGAGCCTGCGCTGCTCGGCGTGATTTTCAAATGAACATTGGAAGACAGATATCATTAACTAACATCTTAGTGGAAGAGTAATCCTGTTACAAGCAGATTATACGCACGTGTAGAGGTTGATTACACCACAGTTGGCTGTTGAAGGACTGATCCGATAAGGGGTAAAAAAACAGCATACACTTGAAGTCAGGAGCTCTGTTATTCAGCTCTGTCTCTCTCAAGCCAACAGAAACCCAGCGCAGAGTGCTCGTGGAACCAGGCCTCGAGGCCGAATCAGTATCTACCACCGGGATAATTCCTGCCTCATGCTGCAGCAAGTTTATTCCACCTACTTACTTTGCTTTTTCTCAGGTCAGATGTTAAGAACTAGTCAATACACGTCACTGCAGGCAAGTTACAATCAGGATGCTGGCATGAACTAGGAATATACGGCTTATGTATTGAATTAATATTTTTTGCACAGCATTGCACAAGTAGAAGGTTAACACTAAATTACAATGTATTCTGCTTCACATACTGAATCATCTGGCATACCTAGTTTACGGTTTCTTAGTGAATACAGAGAGAAACTGTAATTACTTGAGAGTAATTTTGCTCGGTTTGGTATTCACAGTTGTACTTTTTCTGCCCTAAAACTACATCTCAACTTTCACTTTTGCAAAGCTCTTTCCTGCTTAGCTTTTATGAAGGGCAGATGAAAAGCATGGATTTTAATTAATATTTTGTAGACTGAAAAACATTTTTGGAAGCAGAATGGATGGCAAAGATTGCTCTGTAGTATTCCCTTTCCCAGGTTGACGGTAGCTGTATCGTTATGTGATCTTTTGTATAAAATACAGCCAATAATAGATTTACACATCCCTGTACATTTACATATTATTCAGGTTTCCTCCTCTATTTTACATTCCTAATGGCTGAGGCAGGCATTTGGTATATATCTTCCTTGAAACCATCTAGAGTTGGTTGCTAATGCTAAATGCATGTGCTTCTGGGCTGAATGCTTTGAGATAAAGAGTAATTTTTACCTTTTGGCCTCTTACAGTTTCCAACTCTGCTAAACGGTCACATACCAGTGCCACTCCCCAGTCTGGACGGAGCCTCTTCTCCAGTACTGCTTTCTCCAAATGCTCAGAAATCCTGATGACGCCTCATCACACCAAGGACTTATTGGTGAATTTAACACTTCATTCCTATGGGCTAGTTTTTCCTGTGTCATGAGAAGGACATTGTGAAACCCTCTATTACTTTGGTTTGCACTTTTCATTACATGGATAATCTACTTTTATTATGTTAGCATTTTAAAACAGTGTTTATATATAAAAGTATATATAAATCTGTTTTGCATTAAATGAATTATAATTTTTTTATATCATAGCTCTCAAGTGTTGAACACTTCTGTTGTTGATGAAGTACTTTTCTTAATGGATTGCAACAATGTATCTAATAAGGATGTGAAGCTTCTTTTTAATCCCTTTTCCTGCATATTATGCATTGTGCTTGTGTAAACTATAACCGGCTGTGCCTTCTTTTGCATAATGTCATGTAAATGATTTATATATTTTCTAGTATTAAGATAAAAAGTTGAAAGACAAAACTAGTATTGAACAGCCCTACAGTAGTATTTCAGTATTTTCTCCACAGATAGGCCATATGATGCAGTGTATTCATGTAACTTTGTATTAAGTGCTTTCAAATTGTATAAAAATAGCCTTATAATTTTTCTTTGCTGAAGTGAAAAACGTGATCAACGTTACAGTCAGGGGATGCATTTAGGAGTAACAAAGCCACATGTACACACTTATGCCCAAGTTCTTCTGTGGAGCTGCAAGAGGGAGGAACTGGGCTGTGTATATTCATGAGACATTCCCAGCGCTTGAGAACACTTCTGTAGAAAAGGAGACATGGCTCAGAATTTATTTGGCCTATACTTCTTACGAACTGTCAACATTACAGCTGGAAAGACTGCAGGTATCTCTGTCCTCCCAGGGAATGAGGATCATTCCCAAAAGAGAATTTCCAGGTGCTTTGTTCAGTCGTGCCAAGTGCCTTCTACTATTTCCCTGGAAAGATGATTCTAGCTACTAAAGCTCAGAAGGTCGCATTTCCCCTTCCCCCAAAGCTGGAAAAGCTACAGGACTGTAAATTAATGCCTGGTGCTTGTAGAGAGGCATACTGTACATGTGGGATGTTTATGTATAAACATCTGAATTCTGGATTAAAAAACAGCACTGTGTTACTATATACTTGCAACTTGAACTTACTGGATATGTCCTCTACCTTGAGGTGATGGCTTAGTCATCTAAATGTCAGGTTAGGATTAGGCTAGACTCCCTGGCACCACAGATTCTAATCTTGGCAGGGCTGATGCAAATCTTCAGTTTTCTGAGGTGGCTAAATTGGGTTGAACGCAGCTTTGCCATGTAGGTTTTTCAGATGAGACCTTCAAAAACCAAACCAAAATCAGAATCCTGTTTGCTACAGGTCATTAGAGCTTCTACTTTGCTTTCTGGCCAAGCGGCCGGTCAAAAGTCTGTTCTTTTTGAAATTTATGCAGTGAGTTGTCTGCTGATTTTCTGTTTGGATGCATTTCAGTGATGATGTGTGTAGTTAATTGTAAAGTGCTTTTGGATCCTTCAACCTGAAAGGTGCTAAATAAACATTTTATTAATGCAGTTCCGATGTTGAAAAGCCATTTTTGGGGCAGAGGTAGTCTGACAAAAGACAGCAGGAATTTTCCTCAGGCTCCTGGGTTGCACAACCAAAAATGATTCCTCAGTTTCACTCGCAGTAATTAACGGGATAAAAACCTGCCATATCTGTATGAAGTACCAGTGCTGATAAACAGAGCAATTAGGTGCAAGACATAAGGAAAAAGAATGAAACACGTGGGAAGCCACTCACTTGAATCAGTGTTTTAAGAGCTCCAAGAGGTTACCACCCCGTGGAGTCAAAACCAGAAGATGAACCTATGCAACATTTATGAGTGAAGGGAAATTTTATACGAAGTACGATCAGAATAGGTTGGAAGAAGAGGCGGCATGTAACTAATGGGATTGACTAGTCTAGTGGAGATTAAATCACAAGGGCTCACAGGCTGAACATTTCTCTCTCAATGGATTCCTCCCTGGTACATGGAATATTTTTCAGTAACTAAGTTACAGAAAGGCAATTATTCATACTCTAAAGCCAACTCTCGTCTCATTTTTAAATGTCTGAATGCCTACTTGAGTAAAGTCTTGCCTTGTACATGCCAGTATAGCTAATGGGAGAACAAGGCGTAAAGATGAAGTGTTTCTCACTATGAGTTTAAAACGTAAAGATAGATACCCCTGAAAATTTGGTCTTTAACTTAGTAAGAAGTATTGAATACCACACTGCAGAAAAACCGCCCCATGAACGTGAGAGGAGGGAGCGTGTGACAGAGAAGAGATTCTTAGAAGAAAAAGCATCATGACTTTGTTTCTTCCAAACTTTTACTATTAATAAGGCAGATTTTTTTCTTTTCAAAAGGCTCAAAACACCTCAACACCCCCCACCCCCTCTCCTCCTACCCTCTTGCCCCTTGAGTGACTTTGGTTTTTCTTTTAAAGATAGCAGAAAATAGCAATTCTGGGACAAAAATTATTTCAACAAATTACTGTAAAGGATCTGAGAGAATCCAATGAAACTTAAGGGAAGACACCCAGAAACAGGAAAGTGGTGCTGTCTTCTCATCTATGAGAGAATATAAAATAGCAACAAAACACTCTTCTTTTGTTAGTTGACTTCTCAGTTTTAAAATAAAAAAATAAAAATAATTAAAAAAAAAAGGTTGTCAAAATGCAATCTGCCTGCCAAATTGGTCTATTTTGTGGAACAAAAATTCTTCCTACTGGGGACAAAATGAAATATTTATACAAATAAAGTCCAGCCTCTCAAGTCTAACACTTACCTAAACCACTAGATTATTATGCCTTATGCTTCAAAGAAAATATTCTATTGGTAATTTTCTATTAAATTTTATTAACAGGTATCTTTTTAACTGTAGAGAAAAATCAAATAAATGTTTTAAAATAAATACTGTGAAAGCGTCAATATTTCTGTGGCATGGAGAGCTCCAAGCCAACAATCCTGGAGAACAAAACAGGAGTTACTCTCTCTTCAGTATTCTTGGTACTAATTGCAATTTGATCATATTTGAGGGATTTTTTTGGATAGATTTACACTTTATTCATGCTTCAGCAATACACAAAAAGTTTTCAATATTATATAGGCTGGGTGCACAATTAGGCCATTTCTGGCTTGCCTTGACATTGTTTTTCACAAAAGCAAGTATCCACCAGTAGGGCCACAGCCCCTGGGTAGCTTTGCCAAGAGATGGCACACATCTTCTGCCCTGGCACTGGTAAGTGGCTTCAGTTCTAAAGAAAACTTTCAAGGTGGGGAAAACAGCGATGGGTGATAACAAGCTACAGAAAAAGAAAGATATGACACACGTCCATTATGTCAACAAAGAACAATTTGTTTTGTCTGAATAAAACTAGTCTCATCAGACAGGCACTTGCCTGTCTGGAAATACCTACCAAAGACGTCATGAACTGTCAACACGATGGCTGTTTAAAGGGGAGATGGTCCTTTAGAACAGACTATAGCATTTAATTTCAACAGAACAAGTCTATACATTAAGAGGCTGTGGTATCATGTGCCTACAGGAAGCATCTTTAGAAGCCATCATGGCCACCAGATGAATTTAGAACAGGGGCAGTAACTACAGGTAGTCTTTTATGTAAGGGCATCACTGTACCCTTCTGATCTTGAGACTGACTCTATATCCTGTAGGATAAACAAACACGGGTCACTCAGATTTAAGCATACCTCTACGAAGTTGTCAGAAAACCACAACTTCTGAAATCCCTTTTAGCCCCAAACTGTAACTGCTCTTACCAACTAATACATGAGTGCTCTGCCTACGCAGATGGAGCACAAACCTATTTCTTGACGGCAAAGAGACTGACAGCATTAGTGAGGAGGACTACATTTAAATGAAAAAAGGAGAATGCTCCAGAGTCCTTGCCTGAGGTTCAATCAGCATCATGGCCTGCCTTGCGGGGGGCGGTATTTGTAGAAAAGCATCCTAGAGGAGAGGACTCTAGGATATGTTGGGTTTTTTCTTGAAAGATTCCCATCAGTTCGTGCTCTCTCTGCAAGAGGTACGAATGGATAAACATAACCTTAATCATTCCTCACCTGGCTCCAGGCCAGCTGCCTCTTCCTGCAAGTTAAGGAGAAGGACATGGAAGAGGGAGGGGTAAGGGGGGAAGTCTTTGAAAAAACAAGCTCAGGGTGTGAAAAAGGAGGAGCAGGCAAGCGCTCACACAGCCATGCGGGGCCTGGAGGGAGGTGCTCTGCAAGAGCGTGTTGGACAAGGGATAGGGAAGAGCATTCTCCCCAGTTTGCAATCTGCAGCAAAGGCGTTTCCATCAGCAAGAAGATCCCACTGCAGCAAATGAAGGAACTTCATAGCTCTCTGGGGAAAAATGTGTTTCAAGGTATGGCATCTGAGCTGAACAAGACTTGTACTTCATTAGGAGGATCATAAAAGCAATCTGCTCAGGCAGGCCCGCTTCATAAGTGATTTTGGAGGACAATAAACAAAGCAGTTATTTACATCAGTAAGTACATGCATACGTATGCGTTCACAGCTTAAGTTGGCTCAAAAATTACAGAACTTAAATGAGTTAAGGGATTTTAGAAGACATGTGAAAATAATGGAAAATTGTAATGTACACGGTTTTCCACTGACATCAATCTTTTTCTTTCAGTTAACGAGAGAGGTGCCGTACAGCCCAGTGAAAATCACACACAAAAGAATAAAAAAAAAAAATCTAGAATAACTAACCTCTAATCCCAGTTCTGACAACACAAATTCCCACTGTGGCCTAGAACAAGGGTTTGATTTCTCCGCAACTAAACTCCACAGATGAAAAGGCTGTATGATATGAGTTACAAAGCCCACGTCGCTACTTGGCTTTTATACTTTTCAAAATCATCCTACCTGTACAGCCAGAGCTTACTTTACAATGTACCAATTAGCTAAATGCTTGTACAGTGCTTCCTTTATGTTTTATAATCTGTACTTGTTCTCTTGTCAATCTCTTAAATTGGTCTTACATGGATGTTGGTGAGATACATGGATGTTGCTGATCCACACATAGGCCAAAGAGTAGCATTAAATCTCTAACAGCCCAAGCTCTGAAATGGGGGAAAAAAACCCCAAACCCTGTAAAAAGCAAGCATTCAAGTTCCTCCCAAAATTTAAGAAATTTCATAGAAATGTTGCATTTGTTTCAAAGCCAAACTTTACTAAGGGAAAAAAAAAAGGTATTGAAATGTGCTAAAAAGGTGCACAAACTATTTCAGCTCTGCCCCTTCGTGACGAGATAAAATGACCAAATGTCTGTGACCACATGTTGTCACAGACAAGGTAAGTTCTAATTTTTCTTCAGTGTCACTATAGGCTACAGCTGTGCACTTCCATGCCCTAATTTGTTTGGATTTCTTTAAAATCTGACCGTAATTCTGGGTATTTCCTGGGTTTATAATGCTTAGCTTGGGGATATTTACAACATACCTTTCATATACTTTGTCCTCAACAACTGAATGTATTCTTAATTCCCTCTTAACATTGCAAAACAGAAACAATGTACCTTTATTACACTGAAAAAACCCATGCGCAAACAACAAGCAAGCAGCCCAAAGAATGCTACCTTGCAGTTTTTCAAATGATTTGCAAATACAAAGTATGTTGAGTCTTTAATAATTGTTTATTTTAACTTTTATTGCCCAATTCAGGGATACACTCTGGCTACTTAATGCTGTGGTAAAGCAGCACAAAAATAACACAGCTGTGTTGAGATGCACGTTCCACTAGAGCATTGCCGAGCGGCTGGTTTGCCCCTTCAATCTCCCACTCTTGTCCTGTCCTGTAAGTTCCCGTCCTCCACCCCCGCCTCTCCCCTTCAACCTTCACCTGCATGTGCACGCAACCTCATCACCACCTGCCTCTTTCTTGTCCTCAAGCCCACCTTATTCCTACACGCACCTTGGCATTCCTACCCCAGGGTAGATGGGATATACCGGGGGTCTTCTGAAAATAATTACTTAATCAGCAACAACTTGCAGGCCATTTCTCATAAACTGAGCACTCATCTTCAAGCAAAGGTTGTCATGCCAGATCTTGAAAGTCATCCATTTTTAGCAACTATTTGCTTGGTTTACGTCACGGTTGAGGTCTTCTCCCAAAAAGGCCAACAGTCCCTACAGCTCTCTGGGACAGTGAAACCAAGTCCGCAGTGCCTGATGCTGTCAGACAGGAGGCAGAACACTGAATTGCACGAAAAAGATGTCAGAGAAATGCCCAGTGACTTCAGACTCACTGACTACTGCCCCAAGCAGGCAGCTGCCACAGAATCGTCTCTGCTGATGCAGGAATTTCAATTATAGACAATTAAAAAAAAGAAGCTGGCTTGACCACAGATGCCAAGTTTCTTAAGAAATACATTCTTTAAAGCTACCTCCTAACGAAGAAACCCGATTCACTTGTAGGTCCTTAGAAAAAACCTCTTTATAAACAGAGTGCTTTGATTTTATGGAAGATCTTTTCATCTGTAACAAAACAGCTGAACTACTTAAGGAAACCTCCTTTTGTTAGCTGCAGCTGATCCCTTTCTAAATTTATTAATGCACTTCTTTTTACCAGTTAAACCTTTAAGTCCTTTACTCATTAGTGTCACATTATTACTTGTTCTTTTATGACCTATAAAATATTACTGTTCTAGAGATGCTAAATCCCACATTTATCCACAGCGAACATTTACTCTATATCTTCACTACTTTTGTAAAAAAAGGAGATGTTTTTCTGATACTTCCTTCTTCAACACCATCACGTCTACAATGTATTTCCTACAAAGTTAATCAGTATAAAATCTAGATCAGATCCATAGCTACTATAAAAATATATATAACAACTATTTCAGGACAAAGGTTTTTCATCAGTGCCAAATCTGCCTCTGATACACACATAACGTTCGCACTGGTATCAGAGGGAGACCCACGCATGTAACCGACACGTGTTATGCTCCTAGACCTAGGCAAGACTTCTGACACCATGTGACATGCAGGACTTGCTTGCTAGTAATTAGACTATGGACCATGTTTACGATAAGATCCTGAACGGCCTCAGTCGCGGATGAGTCGTGTTACTTTTCACTGCCACTACTTCTGTGCTGCATGAATTAATAAGCGGCCAAAGTTAAAACTGATGACTCCCACAACACACAGATCTAGCTAAACATTTCCAACAATGCCCCAAGAACCGCAAGTTCACTTAGTCTGTATTTTTAACAACACAGGGCCTTTGTTATTATAAATTTCAAAACAAAACCAAAGAACTCCACATAATATTTATACTTTCAAAAGTACAATATTAATACAGGTCGGTCAGTTAGAAATAACAGCAGTTTGTTAGGTCTACAAGATTTAACGTAAAACCGGTTTACAAATGCTGAAAAGCAGTAGTGGTCCAATAGTCACCATTACACATGAATTTCTCTCTTTCAGAAAATAAAAAAAAAAATCCCAATTCAAATTTACCAGTATCAATGAAATATTAATAAAACACCCCCAAACATGCCACAATCACTATTCACAAATAAAGTTAAAAGGAAATATACAAAAATTCACTTAATACTGTTAAATAACAATAAACTACAAGATTTCCTGAACAGAAATGGTAGGACCCCTGAATGTTTTACAGTGAATGTCAGGAAAAATTAAGTTACCTATGACTATTTTCATGATATACCAGCCAAAGATTTACATGACCATTTCAAAATATACCAATAAAGATTTACAGTCTTTTTAAGATGCACTAAACAAATAGGTTCATAAAGGTGAACACAAATGCTTAAAAATACTGTAACCATCACCAAGGGTGTACTTATGATACTCACTGAGATGCATAAGCATAGTAGTAACATGTTTACTATCTCTGGTAAACAGATAACATCTAAGATCTGAAAAACTCTCTAAGTTCCCATTGTAAAAGCTCTGTAGTATAGTGAGTTCTTATCAAGTACAAACTTGCATCTTTCCAGTTGATTCCAAGTGAATAATGCACAAATGGGAGAGCAACAAGGTGGGAAAAGTGTGACATTATTCCCATGTTCTTGTAATAAGTTGTGCCGTTCCTCTGTAATGAAATTCTGAATTTCAAAAGTAAGCCAGGGTCCAACGTATATGAATCACCTTTTTACTATTTGTATGTCTAACTTAAAAACAAGGTAAAAAAGTCATTGCTTCTGCAAGTCATTGCTTCTGCAGGCCCCATATACACAATGACGTGCAAAGATCTTACGCTGGACGAAGCCTGACAAAATTTATCATCCAGTCTCCATGCTCTGATTTATCAATAACTAACGTAGGATCCGAGAGCAAATAATGGTTACTGTTCACTTGTTTGAATCAACTTTCACACCATGTGCTTTTCAAAAACATAATATGCATTATAATATTTCAACTATTTCAACACATACTTCCAATGTTAAATAAGGAATTAAATGCCATGAACTTAGAGCATTAAAGATGGTTCACCTATAGCCAAGCAAAGCTATGTTTACATTCCAGGAAACACTGCAGTTTAAGAAATACAAAAAAACCCCGCAGCAGTAGAACTTTTTATGAAGAGAAACAGATGCATTCACATATTATAAAGCCATTGCAACGTCTTCAGGCATGGAATTGTTGTGTTAACTATACAGACAGTAGTTATTTAGCAGCAATGATTCCGCAATAAATAATGCACTGTGTTTCTCAGTCCTGCACAAAAATTGCAGCTACAGTTACATCAACAGCTGTAACCTACTGGCTCTAGTGGCAGAGGAGACCTTAAAACCAACTGTACAAAAAATTGTCACACTGTGACAACAAATATAAAAACATAATCTGCAGGTTGGAAATAAAAAGACTCCACTGTGAAGAGGACAGTGTAGACAAACTGCGATTCCAAGTCCACCAACAGAGAGCACTGCCTTCAGATCCGAGTCCTTGATAGATAGAATAGGCTTGGGCTTGACTCTGCATCGCCCGCTTTAAAAAAGCATGCTCTGCCTTCTGTTCTTCCCATGTCCTACAACAGAACATGGACCATGGTAAGAAACCGAAGCATTCGCACAACAGAGTATTCGGTTATTATCTGCATCTTCTGTCCTTCTGTTTCAAGAGAACATCCTTTGTGCTTAAACCAATATCAGGATCTTTCTTTTAACTGCACTTGTTGCACTTTTTTTTTTTTTCTTTCACTTTGCCACCATTAACCCACACAGTAATGGTTTGAAACTCCAAGACATTCTCATATTAACAGTTCCTCTGCCCACCCCTAGTAAAACTCACCTCCTTCTGTGCGTTTAGCTTATATGTCTCTACAGGAATTTGAGCAAATAATTCTTGATATTTGTTTGAGTACATTCACACAGACCAATTTAACAAAGTATTTTTCAGTTCCCAATGTCTCTGGCACAGCATTCTGTTTGCAAATATGAGACAATATTAAGCTTCCCATACCTGTCTCTGGGTAAGTGGAATTTCGAAAGCCAGGGTCTTTTTGCAACTGAATCTCTTTTAGACTGAATATTGAAACACCTGGAATGTAATAAAGAAATTAATTCATATAAAAAAAATAACTATGCTTTATTGAACAAAGTTCTACTTCTAATTATACAGTTTAGATTAAAAAAAAAGTTTCCTATTCCCAAATATTTAAGTCAACATATACCAGACTTCCTTAACAGATTAGACTTGAGAGTTTTTCGTTAAGCAACGTACTTAGCTTTAATGTACTATCTTAACAATACTCTGCTACTTTACTACTCCTCTTACTTTCAGGCAAAGTGTGTATTCTTGTTCCGAGACTTCTGAAGTATGCATGTTTCATGGCCTCTTCTGCTGAAATTCTCTTCTTCGATTCATACTATTAACATAAAAGGATACAAGTGTGTTGGTTTTCATTAAAAACTCTTTGCACCAAGTGATTTCATCAAAGGGAAAAATAGAGTTCTACTTGCTCTATATCTCCTGCCAACTCATTAGGACAAATTTGTTTTCATTACTTTTATTTCACGCATGAAAATCTAACGTATGTTATCTAAATCAGTATTATCAACATACAACAAGATTGCTAAAATAGTCAAAATAACTGCTGTAAATGGATGCAAGTCAAAAATATACTTAAATCTTTATTTATAGATCTAACAATGATTAGATGACAGACTTCTGTCTACATTATATTCTAATATTAAATTGCAATGAAATGCTATTACATGAGATCACAAAAGTTTTCTAATTCAACGGAATATGCTGCAGCATTTTGCATAAAATGGAACTTTAGACAACATGGTCTTCAATCTGCGCTCAGATGTCTCTTGCTTGGCATATGTGGACATTTGGACAAAGATGCAGACATTTAAAAAGCTGCATACAAATAAGAACAAAGTCCAAACAAGGACTGCAAGTATTGTTCTGACACAATGTGTAAATAGATGAAGACCTGATGTAGAATTTAAATCATAGGCTGCAAAGCAGAGTAACTGCACTCCACCTTATGTACTAAGAATTTTTAACACTGTGAAGTTACAGTGCTTCTGCATCTACTCAAAAACTTAAGAGTTGGCCTTCCATCTTGCCTCCCCTCTTCTTGCTTCTGGCTCATTTTTAATATAGATTAAAAGATTAAACCCACATACCACTTCACCTTTTGAACACAGTTTGTGAGATCAAAGAGTAATATTTCACCTTAGTAGCTGCTTAGTTAGCTTAGTAAGCTAAGTTCATTGTTACAGAAATTTAGTATTTGTATTGTATTTAAAAGTTCTGGTTTAATACGATATTTCACAAGAGATTTTTTTTTCAAGGAATTGCTAACATAGAATCAATTCTATTTTTACAAAAAGTAGTAAGAGAAGAA
>WAAD01037824.1:105091-129587 GCA_013389945.1 Fregata magnificens
CGCCCCTTTATAAAAGCAGAGAAAAAGATAAATCAGAAACAATGCAACAATTTAAGTTTTCACCTCTTAAAAACTTCTGTGATTTCTCTTCAATTAAAACAAATTATCAAATTAGTTGTTAGCCACACGCTGCTATTAAAAACATTGTTTTGAAAGATATGTAGCAACAAAAGAACTGCGAAAGACTAAACAAAACTATGTCATAGCTATATTACATCCTCTTCCTCCAGATGTCAAGTGTATCCTTTGTATTAAAGTTTATAGTAAAATACCACGTTATCATGTCATTAGGAGAACACGTTTCATTTTTTTCCTAACACTGTGGGCCTAATGCCTGCTTACTCTAAGCAATAAAAAGATACTCTGCATTTTCAGAGAGAAATAATAGCATCTTCCCTGTCTGCCAATCCTTCCTCTAAAAATCTAACTCAGTTGTAGCCTTCAAAAATTCAAAGGATGGGTATTTGAATGCTACTGTATACTAATAAAGAGCTGACATTTTTTCAACTTGACTGAGAACGAAAATTTAATTAGACAAAGCTATACAAACCACATGTCAATCTGAGTTGAATACTCTGAAGATCCAAGGAGAACATCAGGTGGTCTGTACCATAGCGTGACAACTTCATTGGAATAGGTCTTTGTAGGAACAGACTTTGCTCTAGCCAATCCTTGATAAAAAGGGAAATGAAGAGTCACGTGCAGCTTGCTGAAATCTCTTTTTTTGCATTAAATTGACAAAGAATTTTTAAGAGCTAAATCAACCTATTATACTTGCTAAATACCTTACCTTAATGTTCATTAAAAAGCCCTAATAAATACATTTCTACAGCTTGTGATTTGCCTCTTAGTATTCACAGAAATCTCATGATCAGCATTTTTAAGCACAGAAGACAGGTGAACAGATCAGAACCTGGAGTAATCCTATAAATTTCATTAAAACAACAAAGCATTAGATCAATATGACACCTCCCCCCTTTGAGAACCCTTCTGCACTATTTCCATTTGAGAATTAAGTTGCAAAAGGCAGAAGGCAACAAACGAATAAGGAAAGGTGCCTCTCTTTTGCTGAGTGAAGAAAATATTTGTTACAGAATAATTTCAGGCCATACCAAAGTCTGCAAGCTTCAGTTCTCCTTTCTCATTAATTAGTAGATTTTGTGGCTTCAGATCTCGATGTAATACCTTCCTCCTATGACAGTATGCCAAACCACGAAGAATCTGGTATAAAAATAGCTACAAAAGAGAACATTTATATAAATTAGACTAAAAATATTCATCTACAGATTACACGATTAAAACAGCCCATTTGGGCATAGTAGAGTTGTCTCTCTATTGTAAGCAGGACAAAAATACTTCTCAAAAAGTTACTTTTCCATATGAACACATTCTGGACATCTTCAGCATTGTTTACAGATTTAACATGCCTTTATGCTAATGCACTGCTTTAACACGATACTTTACAACAAAGATTTTAAGAGCAGTTTGTTCTGCTTAACTGAAGAGAACCACAAGGCTGTTTATTTTTAAGTAAGCATTTACCAACGCTCTTCCGCATGCTAATGTCTTCAAAGGTAACTGTCTCTGGCTATACTCAAGTTCCCTTCCGCCACAGAACCCCTTCTGAAAATGCAGCTCAGCATCCTTTCTATCCAATTGTGCTAAACCATGCAAAGAACATTTTGGCATGCCATTGGAAAAATACACTTGGATTCACAACCTCACGAAATGTGGAGAAATGGGGAAAAGAGGATTACAAAAACAGCCCAACTGCCTCTGGCATTTATATTCATTCCCTCACCTTGATACACACAGGTTTATTTTAGTCCTTTGGAACAGCAAGCCAAGTAAGCAACTTCAGTCATGCATGTTAATGCTGCACATAGACAGACACAGAAGTAGTAAGGGATGAAGAAGGTTTTAGCAGAGGGCAGCCAAGCAAGTTTACTATATCACTGCATTAAGAACTATGATTTTGCAGTTTCTGTATGTGTAAAGGGTCTGATCTTGAACATGGGACTTCTGGGCAGCCATTGCTGGCATTTACCAGACAACAGTCCTCAGCCAGCATAGATGATCAAATGTACAATGACAAAATATGGAACATTACAGAAAGCAATGTTTACCAATGTGACAAATTCAGCATGTAATAGGACTTTTGAGGAGAAACACTATAATGTTTTTATATGACCATTTTCTAACACATCAGTTTATTTTTGTACCAGGTGATATCACCAAACTCTTTTTCCTAAACTGGACAAATACACAGCAGGTGTAGTTTACATCCACCTGTCTGCTCATGTGGGATTTATCTGTTCTAGGAAAAAAAAGAATTGGGATTGATTTTTTTCTTTCTTTCTTTCTTTTCTTTTTCAAAGAGCAGAATGAGAAGCAACAAGTTTTGTTTCATCTACTCATGTCCATACTGTTGTAGGGGTAGTCAGTCCCAAGTAATATTAACAGGACTGCTGTGAAAATCGATAGCCATCTCTAGTGTGCATTGGGACTGCAAGGATTAGTCAAGAAGGCAAAGCAGATCATTCTAAAGAAATTGTGGATCTTCACCACAGTTGGCATGGATCTTTTTGGAAATGCACAGGATGACATGTATGACATGTATTAGCTCAAAATTTTGTTTGAAACAGTAGTATCTGCAGAGATCACACATATCTTTGTATTATACACCTTCATTTTGTTGAAACTCAAAAAATTAAAATTAGCCAAGGAATGTGAGGGGAATGATCACAGGGAGGTCTCTCAAATGTTAATAATGACCAACACCGCCCCCCCCAGTTATTGTAAGGTAGGCACCTACAGGTACTACAGAGTTAAGCAGCTCTTCTGGCTTCCCAGTGCCAAAGGTACTGACCATATAAATCTCCTCTTATGGCATAGCTTAAACCATAGGCAAACAAGGAAAAACAGTTCCTCTGCTCAGCTCGGATTACCACAAGCAGATTCTGCTTGTTCTCTAACTGCACTTACTACAGGAGTCAGCTTCCCACATACAGCTTTTCTTTATTTGTTCTAAGCTTAAAGCACTACTTATTAACGTGTAGTTAATTAAAAACACAAGCATAATTATGTTTTTGTTGTCTCTCTGAAGTAGATACAAATTAAAGAATTTCCCTTTGCAGACCCTCAAAGGAAGCAAAAGAGTAGGTTAAGGGCAGATGTCTTTCCATAGAGATACTTACTGCAATGTGACAACAGAATAAAAGACAAAGCTATCCAAACAGTAACCAACATCTAGACTGAATCCCATATGCAATTCAACTAAGAACAGATTTCTCAACATGCAACTAAGCCAAAAACAAGGATGACAACTCTACTGGAATGCACACAAACCCCATCACTTCACAGTATTTAGGACATTGTGTTGTCAACCACATTTGTGCCATGTGCTACTGTATAAGAATAAAAGTAATTTTCCTACCATGCGTGCACGCTCATGGTTTTGTTCTTTAAGGTCACAGCTTAAAGTTAATCTTCTTCAAGAAGAGTTTCTCAAACACATCTACCATACAAATAACATCCCTTATATGAATTATATATGGCTTAATGAAGAGGTTTTGAAGGTACAGTCCAGCACAGGCTGCAACACAGCAGGGTGATACTGGTAACCCAGCCTCCTCGGACAATTTCACTCATTTCAAGATAGTATTGTCCTCTGTTTGGAACCTTGTTTATAAAGCCATAAGTATTAAAGAACATAAACAGTTATTCCAGTTTTCCAAATCAAAACCTGCTTGTTCCACGAGAGGTAGCACTTGAACCTGAGGTAGTTTCACAGGCCAGACTGGAAACTGAGTCACTTGACCTGGCCACAGCCACAGTTAAAAACAACAGACAATTAAACCTTAAAGAAAATAATTTCCATTTTATTACTAATGGAAAGATGAACATCACTCATTCTCAAATACATATTATTAATTTCTTACTTGTGTGGTAGGCAGTGGCATCCAAACCCACATTCATGATTGAGGCCACATTTTCCTTGGTGTGCATATATAAATTTTATTTGAGGATATACCAAACTACAGACTTAATGTAATAAACAAGTATAAAATAATGGAAGGACAAGAAAAGGTCGAAAGAGTTATGAATGTATTTTTAAGGAAGTTTTTAATTTTAAATATATAACTTCAAAGAGAACGAAAACATATAAAGTTATATAATCTCCTGTTTTCAGTGCTTTAAACACTTAAAAGCCATCAAAACCAAAAAGAAAGACTCCATCTCATGTCAAATGTAGTTAAGCCAGGCCCAAAGGTCAAAAAGGAAGTTAAATTTCTTAATCTAATTTTTTTTTTCTTAAAAAGCCCTAAATCATATAGCTCCTCATTATTAAGTTATCTGAAATTCTTAGAACAGAGAAAGCTGGAAGACAGTAACTGTCACTGAAAACACTCACCTTTACATTGTGCATACTCATGATGTTACCACAGTCATCCATGTACTGCTTCAGATCCTTGTCCTGTCAAAACACCATCATCATTGTTCAGTAAAATTGTGGACACCAGATTATGTGAATATTATTATTGTTAGAACTGAAATAATTCTTGCAGAAAACTCACTTTTCTGCAAAAGATGTTCAATGATAAAAAAAGCTAAAAGCCTGAAGATGCAGAAAACTCTGGCTTTCCAGAGGATATAAATACCCGTTTTCCTGCAAGCTGCATCATCTCAGACAACATTATTTGTTATTGCCATCTCCTCCATCTTGTGTGCGGCACAGTATTTATGAAATTGCCACATTCTCCAATTACATTGGAAATAAAGAGTTTTTCTTCATCCCTCTTATTACACTTATATATTCCAGCATATTATACAAAAAATATCATTAGGTAAAGCTTCAGTGAGAAAGTGTAAAGTCTACAATGGAAGAGGCGAGCAAGTGAGATATGTAATTGTGGACACTTGCTTGGAAAGATTGTTACAAAAAGATGGAAAGTGTTGTTTACTTCAAAGTAAACTACTTTTTTCCTTAGCCAACTTGCGAGAGTTGCGTCAACAGAAAAATATCGTTTGAATAATAGTGTGATTATCCTTTTTTACAGTTAATGATTTTGGTACAAGTAGACTGTTTGCTTAGGTACATCACTATTAATCGCTATTAATGAAACTCTGAAATGATCAGAACAGTATTTACTAATTTACAGCAATTTAAGAACTGAATACACTTTTCTCATTTTCAGCTGAATGATTCTAGATGCAGGAGAAAACGATAACATTCACAGTATTTTTAAAAAGAGTACAGAACTTTGTTATGTCTGTGTTACTTAGAACCAATAAATTGAATGTAAAGCTCGCTAGTTGTTTAAGCACTTACCAGATATTCAAAAACAAGAGTCAAAGACTTGTCTGTGTGCACAATATCATGTAATGTAACAATATTTGCATGCTTCAGATCTTTTAATAATGACACTGCAAAAGAGAATTGTAAGTATAAAATAAATAAATGCAAAACACAGGAGCAGTAAATGCATTTCTAGCAAGTTCCTACACATAAGCTATTTATTTTTTTTTAAATTAAAAAGCTGTTTTTAAGAACATAATACACCTATAGATTAAGTTAATAAGAAAGGTATTTAATCAAAACACCAGACATTTGAGTAACAAACTGTAAATATTTCCTAAATTATACATTTCAGGCAGAAGTAGTCATTTGGTAAAATGTATTCTGAATCCCTGAAAGTTACTCACTAATAATAGTCTAATTCAGCATAAAATCATCCATTTAGAACACTGCATTTGAGAACACAACCAACCCCCCCAAAGTAAATAAATTTGAAACGCTAACTCTTAATATGTCTGCACTAAAATTTTCTTCATCAAAACTGATACCAATTTCATTAATCTCCCATTTAGCCTATGTATTTCCAAGTACCACCAGTACTTTGGTCAAAAAGAAATCCAGAAGTATCTAAAATTCTAAGTAGTAAAAAAAAAAAAGTTATCACCTTCTCTTATGGCTGTGCATGGTGCTCCCTCTTCATGTTCCAGGCGGATTTCTTTCAGAGCAACCAGGTTCTCTGTCAATTTACTTCTCCCTTTATAAACCGTTGCATAAGTACCCTACAAAATGGAAAAAGAAGAAAATCTACAAATTGTTCCTTCATTAAAAGAGAAGTTAAAAAAAGAAAACATAAACTTCTATCTGAGGTTCCAATAGGTTTCATTTTGGATATGAATAGTTTTTACATTGTCTTCTTTTGAGATATGTAAAACTACAAAAATATTTTGTAAGCACAGGTCTGAACACAGAGAAGACAAAAGGGATGTGTATGCTTAACAACTCTGAAAATTACACCAAAAGCTATACACCATATAGTTACCAAATAAGTCAGATCAGGTAGCATTAAGTTCACTAAGTTCACTGCTGGGATCATTTATCCTCTTGAAAGTCTCTATTTGATTAAAACTAGCTCAGGTATCTCTAGACTACACTGCAGTTATGTTTCTGAAGGCTGCAGATATACTCCTCCATTACTTTTATGAAAACATGTAACTCCTTTTGATAGCTTCTTGTCTTGGTTACGTATTTTATATGAGAATTTTGGGGGGGAGTTGTCAAAGTTTCATTTTGGTTGACATAATGAATAGTGAATATTATGAAGCTTATCTTTCTCTCTTTTTTTTTTTTTTTTTTTTTTTTTTTTGCTTGGACAATAAGAGATTCAAAACTCTCAAGGCATGTTACATAAGGACAAGAAATTCTGACAAAACAGCCAGTTGGTACAACTAATCCCAGCAACTGCAAAGAGGAAGCAGCGAAGTTACAGAAATTGCCCTAGGTTACAGTACATACCTGGTGTTGTCCACTACACTTTGTAAGCAAGTGAGATAATGTACACCCGCAACTATGACTTGATAGCTACTAGATTAACATTCCTCCAAAGATATGTTATGTTATGTTATGTCAACTCTAGTGACCCATCTAACAAGTACTAGAGGCAAAATAAAAAATAAATGCGTTTGGAAATGAAAACGCTGCAAATGGAGGACTAGCTGCAATATTCATGGCAGAGATGCTGACCAGCCCTGCTTCCTTCTGTAATGTGCAGTGCATCCCATTCCAGTGCTCCTTGTCCATTTTTGATCCCGTTGGCCAACCTCAATCAAATTGAACAGGACTGACACCTGGCCCCTCCTGAATTCTACCGTTTCTCTGGAAGTCAGAGGCTGAGTGGAGGTAGAAAGCCGTACTGCTGCCCTCCCACAAGGAAGGGCAAACTCAGTGTTACGTACTTCTCTTGGCAGCACGCAGCTGGCTGCCCAGCTCAGATGTGCATGCTTCTCTACTAGAACATGCATAGCTACTGCCTGCTCCCTCTAAGTGCTGGCTTCTTGTCCAGCATGAGTGGTCCCCAACACCTAACTCACAGCAGGAGAACGCCAGACTTAACTAGTTCTATTATCGACAGAATAATTTTGTCTATCTGCACACAAAGCCAGCCTATGTAAGAATGTCACAGATCATTTGCTAATGGAGTCCTGCTCTTCCCCAGTGCAGTGATGGTTTTCCTGCTTTTTTTTTTTTTTTTTGCTTATTATATATGCATAGAACATTTGTGTGGTTGTGACATTGTTACACATGATGAATATGTTTGGTCTACTGAAAAGATAAATTCAATGGATATTTTGAGGGATATGGAGATCTTCAGTTAACATTTATGTAAAATTTTATATAAGACATTGTCATCAAAGCAGTAATCATTTCACAAGAAAGCTATACATACCTCTCCAAGTTTTTCTAGCTTGATATAGGTTTCCATTTTTCCAAATCCAATTTCTGACTGCAATAAAAAGAAATGGAAAAATCGATCACTAAAACTGAACACTTTATTTATACATCATTTAATCAGCAAGCTAAACTTTGTTTCAGAAAAATACCTGATAGTACTTGACCAAACACCGCACAGTTCCATTATTTTAAGAACAATTTAGGGTATTATGATATAAATAAGTCCCAGCATCCGAGCCTAATGCTCAGCTTGCTGGCCAGCCTAATGTGTATCCTGGAAGGACTATGTACTGAGTTACACTTAGACTGAAACTCCACTTTACCCTACCTCCTACTTAAGTCTTTTCCACTCTTCCGATCTGATCACTACTAATGAGGTTGTTATAGCTTAAAGCAGAGAGGTCATCTCAAACTATTCCATCCTTTCTCTTGCTTAGCATAACAATATGCTGCAGTTTCTTTCAAAATGCCTTTCATTACTTATTTGCTCTCTACTAATACGTATAACGCGTTCAAGATCTCAGCTCAAGTTTCCCTCCCCCATTCTGACCTCTCAATGCCTTTCAGCCTAAAACTCTGCCAGTAAAATCCCTAAACATCATTCTTCTACAAGCTTCAGCTTTGTCTCAACAATTTACGTTTCACAGCTCATAACTTCAAGTCTTTGTGTGTTTTACTTGCATCTATTCACCTTCTCTTTTTTCATCACCAACTTAGCTCTGCAATGCAAGCCAGGAGGGTTTGCCTGCCTATATAGCACCTTTTTCTGAAGACTGTAAGATCATTACTCTTTTCCTGTTCAAACCCACTGCTACTCCCATATTTAATATGGTTATCTCTCATAGTTATTTTCATGTAAGACCATTGTCAATTATACCAAACCTTTATATTGTTCTTACAGTGTAAAGAATGCCGAAAGTAGACATGTAAAACACGTAAATTTTTAAACCAATTTACAAAGTGCACATAGCCTGTACCCTGTCAAAACTCAAGACCATAGAATCATAAAATCTCCTGAGTTGGAAGGGACCCACAAGGATCATTGAGTCCAACTCCTGCCCCTGTATAGGACAACCCCAAAATTCACACCATGTGTCTGAGGGCGTTGTCCAAACACTTCTTGAATATTGTCAGGCTTGGTGCCATGACTACCTCCCTGGGGAGCCTGTTCCAGCGCTCCACCACCCTCTGGGTGAAGAACCTTTTCCTAATGTCTAACCTAAACCTCCCCTGGCACATCTTCCTGCCATTCCCTCAGGTCCTGTCACTGGTCGCCAGGGAGAAGAGATTGGCATCTGCCCCTCCTCTTCCCCTTGTGAGGAAGCTGTAGACTGCGCTGAGGTCTCCCCTCAGTCTCCTCTTCTCCAGGCTGAACAGACCAAGTGACTTCAGCCGCTCCTCATATGGCTTCCCCTCTAAACCCTTCACCATCTTTGTGGCCTTCCTCTGGACACTCTCTAGTAGCTTCACATCCTTTTTATTCTGTGGTGCCCAAAACTGCATGCAGTACTCAAGGTGAGGCCGCACCAGTGCAGAGTAGAGCGGGACAATCACCTCCCTCGACCGGCTAGCAATGCAGTGCTTGATGCACCCCAGGCCATGGTTCGCCCTCTTGGCTGCCAGGGCACACTGTTAGCTCATGTTCAACTTGCCATCGACCAGAAGCCCCAGATCCCTCTCTGCATGGCTGCTCTCCAGCCTCTCATTCCCCAGTCTGTATGTGCACCCAGGGTTGCCCCAGGTGCAAAATCTGGCACTTGCCCTTGTTAAACTTCAAACGGTTGGTGATTGCCCAGTTCTCTAAGTTGTCCAGATCTCTCTGCAGGGCCTCTCTACCCTCAAGAGTGTCCACAGCTCCTCCCAATTTTGTATCATCGGCAAAGTTTGATACTAATCCTTTGAGTCCTGCATCCAAGTCATTTATGAAAATATTAAAGAGCACTGGGCCCAGGATGGATCCCTGCAGAATCCACAGGCTTCATGGGGTTTTGCTTTACTGAAAATCGAACATACACTAAGATAAAAAAGACAGGTTTTCTCCCTGGCACCACTTCCTCTTCCCACTTCCAAACATAGCTCTCCACTTGCTATTTCTTTCTAAGGAACGATACTTTGACCCCAGACTGGCTTCAGCACCTACGTCCTACGTACGTACTGCATCTATGTACAAGACTGAATACGTTGATTTGTTTCTAAAATCTGATGGATATTAAAGTTGTGTATTATTTCATGATAACACAGTGTAACATAAATACTGCTGACTGTATTAAGATTTGACAACAATATGAGAGTATACTAAAAAAAGTTGGATTAATACTTAATTTTCAGCACACACGCATGAAAATACATCTAAAGTAAGTGTAAGATCTTGTCTGTAAACATATTTGACATATCTAAGAGAAAAAAGGGCACATAATCATGTTAACATAGTATTAAGAGTAATTCTGCTTTATTAAATTAGTGTTAGAACTGAAATGTTTTAAAACTGCATAAGGATACTTTGGCATCAGCATAATTAGAACCTCGTTGAAGCCAAGCTGTTTATCCCAAAACACAAGCAAAGCTGATACCTGACAACCCTTATAACTCCAGTGAGATTTTAAACATACCACTGATACAGGTACAATGTTAGTAAAATAAATATTATGTTTCCAAAGTGCATATCGACCTACTTAAACAAACATACTTTGAAGTGAGTATTAGATGGTATTAGAAATAAAAAAGATAGGCTGCTTAGTTTACAGGAGTCTAAAGGAGAACTCATAGCCATTAGCCTTGTTATTGCCAGACAGTCTGGAATACAACTTAAAAGTCTGATTTCTAAGAAACCTCGATGTTGTTCCTCAAGACTAACAAACTTAAAATCTTCTTTAGACAATAAAATCATATAATATTTCCTACATAGAGAGGACAGATATTCTTCAAGACCTGCCTTTCAATGTGTTTAATTTTTTAATCACATTTTGGTTGCCTACCACTCATAAGAAAAACTAATTTTTAGATTCCTCAAACTAAGATCAATTTGCTTTTTCCTTCAAAATGTTTTCTGAACTATTTAATTTCTTTCTGCAATACACATCTGTCTACCTTGACTTACACAGAAACACTGATGCATCGTATTTATGGTCTCTTACTTCTGATGGCTGGTGCGTAAGAGTTACACCTATGCTACTGCGCATGCATGTACATGTATACACAAAATACAATTACCATAAAAGCTAAATTTTTTTGTTGTATTTCAAAGAAATACACCAGACCTAAAGTATAACAAGTCCTCACTTGATACTTTTTATAGCTTTTTCCCTTTGATTCCTACTAAGCCTTGAAAAGAGACATGCCTTTGAAGCAGAGCACAATATTCATATATTGTAATTAACAGTCTGCTAGCAAGCTTTCAATGACAATCTCAGAATAATGAGTCCTTGAATTTCTTTTCTTTTTTTTTTTTAAAGGTTAGTTTGAAATTATGAAGGGACAATGCAGCAAACGCATGCCTGCATGCCTGCATACCACAGCATTGCTGGCAGGTTTCATTTTGGACTTTTAAGCCCTGAAAGCATTTTTAAAAGGCAAAACAAAACAACCTTGTGACAGGAAGCTGATTCCATACACACACCATATTCATTAGAGGGCACTGTTTTTCTGTCTGTCTTCTAGATCGTAAAGAGGAGAGAACTTAAACTGCTCTCAGGGCTCACCATTAAATGAGCAAGGGGATTTAGATACACAGGAAAATCCCCTCAGCCCCCAAATACTATATTCTGACACTGAAAAGGTTCTATTGAAAAGGTACTTCACCAGCATGTGAAAAGAGAAGGTTTGGGGAAGTCTATTCCTCAGTTGAATGCTACATCAGTAACTAAGTGGTTAATGAGCTACAAAATTCTGGCACAAATATTTAAGCTTGCTAAATTATTATTACTTCCAGTGCTTTGATCCAGTCTTTTCTTCTTTTAATATTGTTCTTATAAAAGGCAAGATGCAGATCAGAGCTTTAGTCTAGAACACTAACCTGTATTTTTTTAGGGGAAAAATACATGATAAATCTCAACCATTCCTTATAGACATTATTAATTCACAAAAAATAAAATAAATATATTTCACAGTTAATAAAACTAATTCACTACAGGTACTTTCATATTTATTTTTCAACAAATAAGCCATTAAATCAAGAAAACAAAGAACAATGCAGATTTCATAAACCTATCCTGTTTTTCTCTGCGAAGAAGTTCTCACCAATGAATTTGCTCAGGAAGTCAGTAATGGTCTAGCAATTCTTTAAGGCCTCGATTAACATTAAGAAAACTGCTAGATCAAATTATGATTGAAATGTAACAATTTTTGTAAAAATAAGACAAAAAATTTTTTTTTACTATTTCACAGATGTGCATATTTTATATGAGTGTCCAGGATTTCTAGCACTTATACTCTAATTACAGCATAGGAATCCTCATTCTGCCATCTCCAAGGAAAGACTTACTTTTTAAAATACCCCAATAAGCTAAAAAGGTATATGTTAATTTATTCATTCATATTCTTAAGAATCCACATATGCTTTTAAAAAAAAAAAAAAAAAATCTATCATCTCAACAGCAATTTTGAGAAAGCAAATTTGTCATCAAATACAAAAAGAACTGTGAAGGGGACCTGCCTTCATATTACGCTGCTTTAGGGCCTTCCTACTATATCACGAGAGCCCCAGGCTTGACCTAAGACTATGTGGCCTATTTGCTCAAACAGATCATCCCTGCTCTAAAAAGCAAAAGGATTTAAGTATGCTGAGCTTAGCCGCTGATTTCAATGGGTTAAGACCTTCACTGAGAAATGACAGGGCCAAGTTTGCAGAAGAAAAATGAAAGAAAGGGTGAAATTCTTCAATGGATTTTGACAGGTGCACACTGAAGCTGAGGACATAAAAGCCAAGTTGTAAACGAAGTTGAGTCATACCTACGGTATACAGACATCTGCATTAAAAGGAATCTGAAGAACCAAGAGGTTGGTTTAGCATGGCAGATGCATTACACTTACTAGTGACGCTCTACGAGAACGTCGACTCATTGGCTGATCAAACGGTGGGCTGTTTATCTGCAACTTTTCAAGATAGCCATCAGGTATCCTGATGTCAGCAGGCAGGGACAAACGCTTGTTCAAATCCTGTAGTAAATAATGTTAAAAAGAGAAGGGTCAGGTATAATTCAGAATTTTCTGAAAAAAAATCTTTTAACATCTGTAGTGTTACTGTTACTACACTGTTGCTAGTTAAAACTGAAATATTTGTACAAATGAAAAATAAGTAATTTCACAGAAATTGTTTTTAAAAACATTCTCTTCTAATAATACTTCAAATTGCTTAGATAACAGGTTCTAAAATTCAGTACTTTACAAACTCATTGCTTTAACAAGAGGAATGAAATATTAAAATGTAATTAATTACACTGTGGATAAATGTACTGAGTTGACTTGAATACTTATGCATACCTGGAATACCAGAAACTGAGAATTTAGAGGCTGGTAAATAAATTTCTTTTCATATAATAATTACATTAGAATGACAAGAGATCTCCATATTACATCACTCTCCCTTTCTTTGACTACTAAAAGTTATAAATTTGCTTCAACTTCCATTTTTCCAGTCTTATAAAACAGAATCACTTTGTTATTGAGCCAAACTATTACAAATGTTAATACATTTTTCTGTTTCAAGCTCTTTAGTATACAATCTTTAAAAAACCAAACTGCCATTATATAAATGCAGTTTTCCCTACAACAGATTCTGTTTTTCACCAGTAATTTTTTCCAACAACAACAGGTATAATTTCTATAACAAGAGGGAAAGAAAATTACTTCACCTTTCAATAAAAGTAAAAAAAAAAGGGGGTTTTGGGGCAGCTGCACATTCTCATCAATTTTTTATTTTTAGTTTGGCTTTAATCTCAAACATGACAGAAAACGAAATACCACATATTCTCTTAAAGTGGCCAGTCACCACCACAGAGATACAAGGGCAACATCTCCAGACTCTCAAAAAAAGGGAAGTAATTTCCAGAACAGCAGGAATTGTTTTTCAGTAAATGTAGTTTATCCAAGTAAAGGAAAATCGCACTCAGCATCAAACTATACGATCCACCCCCACTGATTCTATACTGAAGTTAAGAGGACATCTCTGGAACCACCACAGTTTTCACGCTTTTCTCCAGCAGAACAGGGCATCTCCAGATTTCTGCTGGTGGACCTCAGATTTAATCAATACTGACATGACGGCAGTACG
Organism: Fregata magnificens; assembly: GCA_013389945.1. Classification (NCBI taxonomy): domain Eukaryota; kingdom Metazoa; phylum Chordata; class Aves; order Suliformes; family Fregatidae; genus Fregata; species Fregata magnificens. The sequence continues at coordinate 119,107 of WAAD01037824.1, forward strand.
CTTTTCTTGATGTTACCCTATTCTATCTTACCCATCACCTCCAGCTTTGAATTCTGGGCATCCCGAGCTAACCTAAACGCTGGCAGCTACAAGCCCCATTTGGTTCCCCTCAGGCTTGGCCATGTGTTTCTGCTCGTGTCTTTGCAGCAGCTTTGAACTATTTCAGCATGCTAAATCATCGAGAAACTATCTCAGGCGCAGTGCATAGCTTCCTGCCAGCTTTGTGCTCCAAACAGGTTCAGTGTAAGGTCAGACAAGCTCACAGCCTGAACACAGGGCAAGAGAGGCAGCAGGGCAAGCGAGGGAAGCCAGCAGCTAAATTGGCTTAGGCTGCCAAAGAACTGGATCATCAGACTTTTCAAGGTTTGAGATCTTGGTGGACAACTTGCTAAGCTTTCAGTGTTGATAATGTATTTGAACGATGTATATGCATGATCTGTACATGTACCTGGAGCAACAGCTAAGCAAAAAATATCAGTTAAAAATATATATTAAAAAAATGAACGTAATTTGGCTATTAGTGGAATTTCAGGTAGGACTGAAGTGCTAATATACTGCTCTACATACACTATTCACTACAGCCACTGGATACAGGCAGAAATTTTTGGCGAGATGCCACCAAAGCTTTAACTTCTGGCCGCTGACCCTCCTGTTTTTCTTTTGCTCCTCACAACTCCTTAGGTACAGAGCACAAAGTCTGTTAGCTTCTACTTTGCTGCCCAACATCAGCTTATTTGCATAATTAGAAAAATCAGTGTCTGTATTTCTTATTTTGTACAGAATTTTTAAATTGTCTTTAAACAAAAGAAGTACTGTTCACAGAATGGCAGCTTTGACCAACATTCTGAAGTTAAATTAAAAGAAAACAAAAGGATGCCTCAGTTTTGGCAGCTTCCAATTTCATTACTAATTTTCAACTTTGGTATTTCAAATTTTTCAAAACATTGGCAATTTTAAAACTGCCTGTGTGGTTTTTGTGAGAGTGGAGAAACTAATTAATTGTAACAGGAGCTAGCAGTAATCCCTACAGTAAAACAGTACTTTCCACTAAAGAATTTTCCTTCTTTTTGCAGGCTCTGCTAATGCCATTTTTGTAATAGGCAACTAAAATGCAGTGAAGCTAGAGTCATCCGAAAAGAGAAGTGCCTCTCCCCTAATGAAGAGGGCTTCAGGTTATTAAAAATAAATAAACAAATAATTTCACCCTATAATTTACTGCATTCTTCAGAAAATTCAGGTAACTCATCAAAACAGATGAGCACAAAGGAAAGAGCTCCATGCTGCCTTAAAGAAAGCAGCTTTGTCATCTCACTGCAGCAGGAAACCATGGAACTGCTGGAACAAGACAGGGATGGCAGGAAATGGACCAGCATCAGTCTCTACTCTACCTTCCTGTTGTAATCCCAGATCAATGGTGGGGCAATATCTTCCTTTTCTTTCTGCCATTAGTCAAGAACATAAAATAAAGCAGAAATTTGACAAATTCCAAGACAGCAGAAGAAAAGAGTATTGAGCTGAGTTTTTCAATTTAACTTCCTGAACACAGTAGATACCAACATTATCCTACACACCCTGTGGCAAAACAGCTTTCTCCTACTGCTGTTAACTCTACGGCATAGAAACCTGCAGTAGTGCTCTCTTCCTACTGTCCCATAGCGCTTGTTTGACCATAAGTATTTTAACAGAGTGTGTTTACAGGCATACTGAAATCATGGGCCACAACTCAAAGGCCTCATGAAATACCGAGTCGATTGTACCCCAAAGCTCTCCATCTGTATGTTCTCCCCTCCCACAGCACTCATCCTTGGGGCAGCCAAGGTGGTGCTTCATACCTAGCTCCACAGCCTCGAAGAAGCATTTCCATGCATACAAAGTTGATGGGTATGTAGGAAGAAGGAAGCAAAGGCAGCCTTTAAGCTGCGATGGCAATTTGAAAACTATGGCGTTAACTGTGCACAGCACCTGCCATCAATAAACACATACCTTTTCAAATGGAGAGAAAGGGAAACAAAACAAGTCTAAGATGCTTTACAGCTACTAAGAATTCATTACTTTGGAGTCCAGCTACCATAAAAACTGGAGATAACAACATTTTAGGTACCAGAAAATATTATAATGGGAGCTCATTGCAATTCTATTACAGAATTCCCCTTCCTTCATTCTCAAAAGATCTGCCTATGCCAGTTTTGCAATAGGCAATTGCAAAACCTCCCATGACTTACTTCAGAGATCCATGTGACATCCTCAGTTCTAAACTGAGCTTAAGCTGTGAACTTATATTTGGTGCTACACAGTGCTCCACAGTGCGTAATACAGATACTGTTTGAATGTAAGTACTTACTGATGCAAAGGCCAAAATCTATTCCAGTTTGGGGAAAAAACCCACAAACAATAGTCTACTTTAAGTATACAACAACCACCCTCACACCGNAAGTAGGGAGATTTTTTTTTTCATAATTGTAATATCTGTTTTTAGTGTAACTTCTCTATTTACATTTGTAATATAATGGACCATACATGAGAGGAAAACATAATGATTTCATGGAAACTGAAGCAGGTACTTTATAGATTTTTCCTCCTAATGATCTAAACTACTACTCCACTTGCAATACTCATGCATATTTGGCTGTGTTGAAATGTCAACCATGCCAAGACTTCTTTTTTAAAACCATGTATTAAAATTGTTACCTACCAGTCAGAAGCCTTTTATGACACCGATATTTGAAAGATCATATATGAAGTCACATATATAAAGTCCTCTTTGTATTGTAATTATCCTTTACTTAACTCCCTAATATAGGCAAAATTAAAGAAAGTCATTTAGACTGCAAACCCAGACAGAAATTATTATGTTTTGTTTGCCTGTACCACCTTAATTCTTCCCAGTGTTTGCAATAATTGAAGCAACCAGCTCTTGGGAAAAGAAAGCAATCATAATTAAATACTATACAGCAATACAAAAGAGGATTCATTAGATGTGCATGAGAGAAATAAGCACAACATTTCCTAGTGGCTAAATAGAAAAACTGGAAACTAAAATTATATCAGTTTGACACAGTTGAAAAACCCAGTTAATTTAACTGAGATTATGTTAAAAAGAAAAGCAAGAACCCTACCATACACCAGTCAATTTTGAACCTCGAGTGTTCAAGACCAGGCAGTCTGCTGATGCTTAGGCAACCTGTTCAGAAGACGGCAGCAAGAGACTTATTCCCCCACTGTGGGCTGACCCCGGCAAACAGCCAAGCCCGCACCCAGCTGAGTGCTTGCTCCCTGCTCCCATGGGATGCAGAGAAGATGGAAGGATGGTGAGGAGACTTCTGGGTGGAGGTAATGACAGTTTAATAGGGAAAGCAAAAGCTGTGCGCCCAAGCAGAGTGGAAAAAGGAAGCGATTCACTGCTTCCCATCGGCAGGCAGGTGCCCAGCCGCTTCCCGGAAAGCTGGGCCTCAGCACGCCTGGCAGTGGCTTGGGAAGTGGAAGACAAATGCCATAGCCACAAATGTCCCCTCTTCCTCCTCCTTCCCCCCAGCTTTTATTGCCGAACACCATAGCCCTTTGCCCAGTTCGGGTCAGCTGTCGAGCCTGGGGGAAGCAACCCATTTTCCCGCTAATGCTGAACAGCCTTTCCAGAGAGGACGCCCAGGCCGAGCGCTGGCCTTAGCGTATGAAGCCCGGAATTGCATGTTAGATGCAACTGCCATCTCCGTTCCCTCATGCTGCTAGTGCAGCCATCCCGTTGCAATCTTTCTGTTGCTGCTTTAGTAGCAGCAAAACCTGCTCTCCTGAACTCCCTGGCTTGCTGCTATTTTGGCATGATGCCAGGCTGGAGTGCAAGCAACAGTAGGAAACCGTGATTTTTAAGAATTTCTAATTCTCTTAAACCTCTGTGGAATTCCATGTAACAACGAAAAAGACACTTTCTGGACAGATGACACTGTCCACACTAATTTCAATGACCAACTGAATCTAATGACCTGTTAGCATTTCTCAGAAAAAAGAGAAGGAAAAAAAACCTTAAACCAAGGAAAATGACTAAAACCAAGAAACTTTTTATAATGGAAATTATAAGCAGGCTGTTAAAAAGGCAGGCTGTTACAAGATCCTGCAACAATGCTGTATAAAGAAGTAATAAGGAAGAACGTAAAATTAACGGCAGGACTGATTATTTTCCCTACGCTCTTTAATTTTTGATACTTAAGATTTTGAGCTTGTCAACACTACAGAGTTAAATGTGCATTTTTAACATTAATTAATTTTGCATCCCTTTATGAAAAAAATTTTATTTCATTTTTTAAAGGTAGTTAATTAGAGTAACTCCCTATGTTATGTTATGCATCCTTTTTTAAACGTAACAGGTGTATAAGTGGTGTACATAGACCCTCAACTATGCAGGGGGAATCCGGGTGCATTCCTTTGCAACTCTAGCAAGCAAAGGTTTACTGGAATGCAAAACCTGAGCTTTCAGGGACAACAAAGTACTTCAGGTAAAATAAACTATCTTTTAGAAAATTAAAATTATAGTATTTTCTTGTGTGTCACGATTTATTTTTCCAAATGAGGTCAATTCATAACATTTTCTAGTTTGAGTCTTTTATGGTTATCTTCAGGGTAAACTTGCAACAGAATGTATCAGTGTTCAATAAACGCAGTACTGTTAAATGCTCAAATACCTACAGTTAACTGTATGTTGCTTAATGAGCTATTTCTTGATCCAGTTCCAGAATATATTCTGGAGAACATATTCAGGCACCAATTGCTTTGCTAGGGCAGCCAGAATGCTCGTGGCAATTTCCCCCTCCTCTACATCTTAAAACCACATTTTCTATCTTCATGTGCAATGCTTATTCTCAGTCTTGCTTTATTACTGGCTGAGAAATGCATACTATTTTTGTAATTTGTCTGGAATGAGAATCACATTTGTCCTACTCTGCTTGATGGCAGATAAACATATAAGCACTTGTGACACTAACATCACTGTTTTCTGTGGAGACAAACTACACCAACTCGTGCTTATCTTTACTATCTATTTCTAATGCTAGCCACAGCAAATGCTCTAAGAGCTACACTTTGTCGAGCCTTTTCTTTTTTCTGGCTAGTACCCAACTGCATTGCTGTAACTTGATGCGTATGTTCTCTCTACCACCGACCACTAACGCTTGGGCACAAGAAGAGGAGTCAGGCATTTCAATTTAAATCCTGTAGGTTCTGTGAACTGAGTAATGTATCATTGTAAGTAAACAAACACATCTTCCAAATAAAAAAACCAAAACAGCTCACGTTTTTCACACATACTTGGAAGTAAAAAACAAAAACCCCAACCTTTTTGATATCTTTACTTCTGGTCCCCTTTTGGATGTCCAAAAATACTGTTGCAAATATCAGCTTCTTCACTTGCCATCCACAGTAAACCATTCACAAGAGTCTACTACTAGCATTTTGTTACCACATTCTGCTTTTCACATCTGACTCTCAAACAACTCTATTCCTTTTCTACCTATCCTATTCTGATCTCCTGTTCCCCATAATACAAGCTTACCAGCTATTCCTCTTTCTAATTGCTTGTCTTGGCCCATACAATATTCTTTAGTGCCATGACGTGACACTTTTCAGAAAGTCTCATTCCTGGTCAACATCTATTATCAGTTCTCTTAAACCCTGTCAAGAAAGTACATTTTTCCAAAGAATGAACCTATTGCTATTTGTGAAAGCAACACTTAACGTCTTGCACTTTAAATCAGCCACTAAAATCAACAACTTTTGTTTTTCCTTAACTCACCTTTTTTTTTTTTTTTTTTTTTTTGCCAAGATGCACTACACATTTCAGTGCATTTCACTGAAGTGAAGTAAAGGTGATTCTGACTCAGGATATAGAATGTTTGAACTCTACATGTGAAAAAAGCTCTAAAAAGAAGCAATTTGAAATATTCACACTTTCTAGTCTGCCTTCTGATGACTCAAGTCATTACGTCTTTGACTTACATAGCACATGTAGATAATAAACACTAATATTTTTCACAAAACAGAATAACTAATAAAGAATAATAATAATTAAAAAAACAAACAAACAAAAAAACCAACCCCAGAAAATTGCCCTAGAGAAGGATTTGTTGAGGTGTTCTCGAGCCCAATCCTCACTATGCTACAAAAAGCAGAAAAAGAAAAACTAAGACTACTTTTATTTTTATCCTTTAACAAATGTGCCGATTTGCAGACTGTTTCTTTCTTGCTGGAGTAGCAACAATAAATCTTTCCCAAATCTATTGGGTTACAAATGCCATCTATCATTCAACTGCTAGGCTGCTACTGCACTCACAAGTGCAGCAAGAGAAGAAAGATTCAGGCTTCTGCCAGTGAAGCAGTAGGAGGCAAAAAACAAAGGGCAACCCTGTGGTACCAAACAACTCGTCAGAAAAACTGGAAGGAAAAACCATGATAGCATCAGCCTCAGTCTGATGATAGCATCAGCCTCAGTTCACTATTCCTTGAATGCTTCATTTAGCTAATCTAACAGCCAACTACCTCCAAACCCGGTATTTCGTTGCCTGTGGCCAGATGTTCCCATCGCTTCTTGGAGGAGAACAGGCTCTAAGCTAACGACACAGTGATGTGGTGTAATAAAGTCAACTGGCAGAAAACTATCCCTTCAAAACAACGTAATTATCTGCTGATACAAGTTTAGGAGCCAAGAGGAGAAGGAAGCTGGCTCTGTCAGAAGCAGGTAGTCAGTGAACAACACAAACTATATTGCCAAGCTGCATTATTATATGGCAATCCTTATGGCTTTGGTTCTTCAGTTTATTGATAAGTTACATTTCCAGACCAACCATTACTTAAGGTACGTACTTACTATATGGCAGCAGACAACAAGCTCTCCCTGAAATTTTAGCTTATCTTTTAAGAGTTAATATTGTTAAATTCCATCAATAAAAGTTTGTTACAGTCTCACAAAGAAAAAGAATTGTTCTTCTAAGTCTACAGACATTGGTCTGACAGCCCAAACAATCCACTACAGATCAAATGAAAACACTTTGCTCTCTTGTGTAAGCATCGGTCTGAATTAGTCTTCTCACCAGTTTTAGCAAATACCAGCGAGACGTGTCAGCTGCAACCGCAAGCTGTTCACTAATAAGTCATAGCACTTTTGTGCACTGGAGAATGCTTAACAAAATCTAAAATGCTACATCATATAACCCTCTATGCAACACAGTTCAACTTCATGGCATGCTTACTTTTAAAAAACCCACTTCTTATAGTATTCTTTTCTTGCATATTTTAAATAAAAATGTGTATTATATGCTACTTCGTGATACACAAAGCAAATTAATTGAAAAACATTTGCTTATACCAATGAGAATTTAAACACTCTAATATACAACCTTATATGCATGTACTTACTGTACCATTTTACTATCAAATACCATGTGGAGTTTTTTTCTGAAGGTTGCTTATCAAATTTCAGCACATTTTTGTCAAATGACAGAGTTAGCATAGTTGAAGCCAACTGGATCCTCTACAGAATGATGACATACAATACTGCTAGAGGCAAAAGCAAACAGAAAAAAAACCCAGCCCCAAATCAGAGAACATATTTATAGAGAATTTTGTTTTTCGTTACAGCCCTGTAGACCTTCAAGATCTTGAAGCAAAACACCAGCATATGCATTCATCAAAAGAAACCAACAGCATCCTTGCAGCATGCTCTTTTACCATCTTTATAAATAAGTGTCGATTACCGTAACCAAAACCACCATTTTAACAGCTGGGATGAGTTACCTGTACCAGTTTTCCTATTAGGTATATAAACCATCACCATTCCTCCACTCAACTAACACGTGTAACTACAATTTCATTGTGATGCAGAAAGTGCATTTTTTTTCTGCCTTCTGCAGAATGGTTTATACCTGAATACTACCTTTTTCCTTTATACTTGAATAATGTTGTTGTTGTTACTTTACTGAAAACATTAGATCACAATGAATCAATTATTATTCTGTTAAATTTGAAGAGAGGGTCTTCAAAGAACCTCTTCTTCTGTTAGAAGCAGTAATGAAAATATAATCTTAAGACCCATCTAACAAAGGATCACTGCTACCTCTCACTCCATGAATACGTGCTGGTTTTCAACCAGGCTACTGAAATGCAACGCAATTCAAGAAAACATCAATTTTGAGCACTGAATTAGGTGGCTTTTTATATCTGGGACAGAAATGACCCAAGATATGGAATTCATTCATCAATTAAATCAATACGCTAATCAAATCAAGTACACAAAATATTTTCAGGGATTTTATAATGAGATTGAGCCCACAGGCTGTTTCATACCCAGGAGAAATACCAATGACCACACAGATATTCCATGTTCTCTGCCCCCTCCTCAACATAAACATAGTTTATCAGATTTGATGCTGAGATGCTAGGAAAAGATGAGAAGCCAAATGCAATCAGTGAAATATTGATATTATTAATAATTCTAAGGTTTAGGTCTCTGTTTTGGGATAGGAGTCACATTTTACCAGCACATCTACTATCATCAGTCAACAAAGCAAGGACTTACTGCCAGGACTTCAAGACAGCTATCACCAATATCTAGAGTAGCTATGGACACTCAAATAAAAATATATAATCATTTTCTTAAAAGCACAGAAACCAGAATTGCAAGCAGATAACTCTGTTTTTATTTACTTCAGCACAATGAAAAACTTTTCAAGAAATCTTCTAAGTATCTTTTCAGTGATATTTGTAACAATTAGTACTTTTGAACCCACAAAATCAGAAACATAGGTTAATAGACAGGATTTTTTGATGTAAGCAGTAAAAAGTATGAATTCTGAACAATTTCTTCTTCAAAATACTTTTAACAAGAATTTTAGTTTCACGGATATGCTGTTTAGACTACCGACTAGCTGAATAAAAACTGCTCTTTCATTCTTTTTTCAAAACAACCCAGTCCGTTTTTTTATTTACTTCGTATCTCCCAGCAGCTTTAAGGTGAAAGGCTGAAACTGTTCAGCACAAATACAGTATTCAGAAACTGCATTCCAGGAGCTTCTATTCACAACCAATGAAACCAAACCAAAGCAAACACGTGTGACACATAAAAACAGTTTTGAAAAATCTGAGAAAGGAGAAATTAAACTCAAATGTGACGTATTACTTTCTTTTCATCAAGTGTATAAATACACAGGAAATTCGTGACAAATTGTGCCAGCAATACTTCAAAATCCTTCTTGGGTGTTTTGTTTTGTTATTATTTTATTGCATCTCAGAGAACTCATAAGGAAGTGAACTTCAGAGAGTATAAGGAAGAATAAGAAAAATAATAATAACCATAAAAAGATCATGTCTGATTTTGTTTGTCTGGCTAAATTATCAGCTACTAAGATATCACTCTGTGGCATTAGCCTCTTAACATAAACCCTGCTGAAATCTGGGCTTTGATGGAGTTTGACTCAGTGGTAGGTGCCAGGCAGTAACAGATGCTAATAAAGCAACCTCTGCCTCATTTACCACTACACCTTCCTGATTTTTAAACATAGATTTCTGTATGTTTTCATCAGTTTCTGTAATAGAGTAGTAGGAGAAACTGCCCAAAAGGAAAAGGTAACATAAGTTGATTAGCTTACAAGAAGAATGAGGTGGAAGGGAAGGGAACTGGAAAAAATACCATGAGAAACAAAACAGAACATACCCCTGCAAAAATGCAAGCCTGGACCCTTAGAACTGCTCTCTGTAATGTTAATTATTAACACGAAACATTCACATCAACACAAAGCTGCAACTACCAGAGGGAAAGCCCCATGAAGAAACTGGCTAATTCAAAATAAACCTACTTCTTGAATACGGAAACTGGAAATCTGACCTTCCTGGACAGGACAGTGAGGCTAGAGTGCAGGGTGTGAAACTGCATCCAAGTACTGACTTCTCATCTGCTGCATTCCAGTAATTACTAGAGAAGTGTTTTGTAGATGGTTGAACACATCCAATATGATAGCAGACTACTCTTAAATGGAACTTAAAAGGAAAACCAAGTTACAAAAAAGCAAAATCAAAAAAGCAGATATTCCACTCTTATAGAAAGGGTACTGCCTAGTGCAGTAACTTTTCTAAGGAAAGTAGCATTAGCAAGTGGAATGCAAGAACTTTAGCATCAGGATTACAAAGGTTCCTAACAGAAGAGCAAAAAAGCATCAATTGCTGGTAACAGTTACCCCTAGAAAATCTAGTAAAAGGCAGGTTAAAGAAGTCTGTCTGTTATCCAAGCTCAAATTATTTTTCTTGTTGCAGTGTCAGTTTTCTTCTGTAGAAGAAATGAAAGTTTGCTAATCGAATGGATCAAAAGGAGGTCCATCAGTTTTGTCAAAACCATACTAGCCATTTAGAACATGCGCTTGTGTTTTTAGAAGAGGAATTTCGAAAACATCAAGCCTCATGTGAACTTGAAAGCAGGAGTCTACAAAAATAATAGCATATTTTCTAGT
>WAAD01037825.1:3480-28332 GCA_013389945.1 Fregata magnificens
TTCTGGAACTCTTTAGAAGGGACAGTTTCATATTTATTCTCTACCTGATTCAAGCACAGGTTGATTCTTCATATTTCTGTGAAGCCTGGGGTGGATTACTTTCATTTCATTTTTTTAAGATTATAACTTGCATAAATAATTAACATTGTAAAAAATGAATCCAAAATTTATGTTTGCATTCAAAAATGTAAATGTAGCTCTTTGATATCTTTGATAGCTCTATGTCTCTCTTCTAAATTTCTGGATATTAGTATTTGCTGTATTTCTATGAGCACTCCTCAATATTGTCCATATTAGAAAATCTGAGAACACTTTCCTGACAAACATTTTATTAAAGATGATATACTTCTCCAGGTAATTTTGAGTATGGTGAATAAGCATTTTGGAATGAAAAAAGTAGTTCATTGGAAATTCTCAGTGAGATCTTTTCTGACATAGTGCTTCAAAATTGAAGTTGATGAATATTCTTGTTCATGGTGATCTTTCAACATGTAAATTTCCAATTTTCCATGAAGAATTGTTCAAGAAATAACATCCTGAAGCTAAGTTATTCTTTAGTACTCTTTTTTTCTGTGTGTATACTATCTATGGAGGTTTTAAATCTGAGTCTGCAAGAGAAGCTTTGAGATACTACATTGTGCCATCTAATAGTAAGAAAATACCATAGTAATTTCATTAAAAATACTAACTTTGAAAACATCAGTCTGTGTTAATATGTAGTCATTTTTTGATCTTTTAGAGCAAGTGCTGATAGTTAGAATTATTTATGGAAAATGTATCATACGCAGAATTTGTCTCTTTTGGACCATAGGAACTAGAGCTATGTTAATCAACCCTTTTTTTTACCCATTTAGGATTGTGTTCATATCAATGAGTAAACATTTTATGATATAACATTTAAATTATTCAGGTGAGAATGTGTCACAGAGTGACTCAAGGCATGTGCATCTCCATTAATAGGGCAGTGATTCCAGTTCTGTTGTACCTCAGAGAAACCTTAGATCTAATTTACCTCATGCAGAAGTGAACAAGGAGAAGTTTCTCCAGTCTAAAGTGATTTCCTCTGACCTTATCTCAATAGCAAGAAAAATGTGTGAATTACTCTTTCAAGCTTCCTTAAAGGCATTTCAGCAGATGGCTAAAACAGTGAAATCCTGCTTTTGCCAGCCACTTTCCATAGGGGTAAGAAAAAGCAAAAACCTTAACTTATCTGAGCAATAACAAAGGAGGTGATAAACATTAATCTCTCCCTAGAATCCAGTCACTTCTTTGGAGTGTTTCCTATTGAAGCTAAGGGTTCTGTTCCTATTAATTACTGGGAAATTGCATTTTGTGGTATGTCATGCATAAAAACCTCAGTACACTCTATCAGTAAGACACTATGCAGTTTGGGTACCAAACTGTTTTCAAAGATGCCTAATCACACTTTCTGTGCATTCAGATGCACCTTTGATTATGGATGCTATGAGTGCTACCAGATTCTGCAGTTTTTGTATTATGACAATATACTACTTCAGCTCTGATTTGTAAAGGGATTTGTACATTCACATTGCCATTTGCATGCATAAGAGACAGGTAAAGAAAAGGTACATGTCCAAATGTTTTCAGTGTTTATTATTCTATGTAGAAAAATAGTGGTATATTCTAAAAGGTATACCCTAAAAAAGAACTAGATGATGTAAAATAGTAAATTTGGCCATTTTTATTATAGTTTTTAATTCATTCCTTAAGTATACTCATGACCATAGTTACGTCTAACGTAATAACACATAGAACACAAGCTGATGCCTGCGTGTCTCTGATTATACTTGTAAAGCTGATTTGAATTTTACCTTAAATCAGAATCAATTCTGTTAAAAAATACATGGTTGATTCTCAGAACTTCAGTGACCTTTGAACTTCTCAATGAACTTCATTTCAATAAGCCACGTCTAACTTGACAAACCAGCATGTTGTCAAGAAGGCTGCTGTCCTAGAAGAGTGAATAAAAATGAAAATAAAATAAAATTTCCATCTATAAAAATGGCCTATGCTACAGATATGCTCTGGGGTTGAAGGCTTATTGACTTGCAATAATACATGAACATTTCTGAAAAAAGTACTCTAAAATATTTGTATTTTTTCCCCTAAATTTTGCAGAATAATTTGAGATAGTAAAATTAATCAATAGAGAGTGAAAAATCAATTTAAAATATCACCTAGAATTGGAAATTTGGAAATTTTAGTTTTACTTGTTTAGCTCTATATTCTCCCTCTTTTGGAGCATTTTTGAACTCTCGTAGACGGCAGTTGACACTGTCAAGTGTTTAGTCACTCATTTTATTGAATTCTTCACAGTTCATGTAAGTATCACTGAACACTTCCTCTACATGTTGTATTCTCATGCAGGCAGGTAGCCAAGGTTATCATCTTTATTATTCTTCATAGTGGGTTTTGTTTTGGTTTTTTTTTTTCTGCATAGCAGAATTTACTTCTAATAGAAATTGTAATTGTACAGGTTAAGTGTAGATTTTCTTCTATACCATCACGTATTACAGAGCTAAACTAAGCAACATGATTTGTCTTTTCCATTTGATACCTTTCTCATTGTGTCATTAAAGTTATATTCCTGAATTTGGCTTAAATTTACACATACGAAAGATGGATTAAATCCACAAAATCGAAATCCAGATTTCAAATAGTGGGTATAAAAGTAAGAGCCAGCTGCAAAATTTTGATCCATTTCAGTGCAGATAAGTGTTTAAAATAATGAACTTAGTAAAGATTCTCACTTATAGATCTTGCAAGGAATTAGAAACACAAAATCATGGAAAAGCTTTGGTGTTAAAATGATACATTCAAAATCAAAGGAAATATGCTCACAGACATGAAATTAGACTATGTAATTCATTGCTAAAAGTTGTTTATAAATCTCTATAAAATTAAAAAGGGTTGAACAACAAGGAAGTCTAAGAACTTGCAATAATTACCAATAAAAAGTAGAGATAAATCTGAGTGTTTCAGGGTTTCAGCTAACCTGCAGTGAGTAACCAGTACATGATCTCACCTCTTGCTGAAGTGTTGAATATTATCTACTGTCAGAGACAAAATACCATGTGAAGCAACCTACAAGCTTGGTTTGGAAATAATCTAGACTAAAATTAATTTTCAGTTAAGAATTTTTGTTGGCCACTCTGAAATAGGATTGGAAGGCTTAGGATGCCTTGACACCTTTCTGAATGAGGCCCTCATCACTGTTCTATAAACGTATGGCATTTTTATTTGAAAAGTGTATGTCCAAAACAAATCTGTGAGTTTAAATGAGGTAGCTGATGAGTTAGAACTGCAGATTATTGAAGTTGTTCTGGGAAAGTATTGTCGGATCTTGTCATAAACTATTTCAGATTTTAGAATACATACATAAGTTTTAGAACCTGGGTGTAACTATGTAAAACACTGTAAAAGACTTGTTGACATGAATTAGTAATGTAGAAATATAAAGCTTAGCTTCTCTAATAACTGACAGCATTCTTTCCAAACAGGTACTGAAGTTTTTTGCCAAGTTACTCTGTTTCACAGAGGAATGCAGTATTTTCAGGCCTGCTCAGAACTGTATACTGTCTCTTTCCTTATTTTTAATGGTACAGAAAATTTTATCAGGAAAAAACAAATCTTTTGCAATTCATCCCATTACTGACAGAATATGGATAAAACTGTGTGAAGGCTCTATGAGTTTAGGTTATATTAAAAATAGAAAGAATCAATAGGAATAATTTAAAAAAAGTAGACTAAGTAAAAAATTAAGTTACTAGAGTTATTGCAGTGTCTATCTTGCATATATGAACCCTCAGATTTCACTCTTTTAACATTAAAAATGGGCTTGACAGGAATGCTTTGAAAAAGTGTAATTTAACTTTGTGGGAAATTATGTATTCTCTGTAAACAGAAATTTGGTACAACAATAACATTCTCTCCAGTTCTACCCAGCTGTTTCTCTATCTTTCCTGAAAACTGAGGATCTAGTCTGTGTTTAGTTGGGCCTTTTGCTAGATTATCAGCAAATACGTCACATGCTTATGTATACATACACTCTTTCAAACACACATATCTCTGCACCCTACAAAAATAACATTATTTAGTTTCTGTAGGGAAGAATTAGAAGGTATCTATGTCCCATCTATTACAAAAATATTTTTCTCCAGTTAAACCTATATAAAACTTGCAAGAAACTTTTTTTCATTTCTCTTCTTCTACCAACTTGACTCAGCTCATCTGTGATTCTACACGTGTAATTTCATGCTATTAATTGCTTTCTGTTATATGGGATAATTCACAAATTGTCGTTAATGACCAAATGTCACTCTTAAGAGTTGCTCTGTGATGCAAATCATCTACCTTGTGCTGTTTTAGAGCTTGACATTAATTCATGGCAAATAAAATATTGAGTGAATTCATTCATAGTGTTTATTCAGACATAAACTCTATTCTTCAATTAGAAGGGAGAATCCATCTGTTTTTATTTTCAGCTACAGTGCTGAAGCTGCTCAGAAGTAACAACTTCCTTCAGCAAAAGTCTGTTTTAAAACATAGATTCCTCCTGAATACATTGAAATATTTCATGAAATAGTACAAAAAAGTGTTATTAGATGTATTGAAATAATGTTTTCACACAACATAGTGGATATAATGAGACCATAAGCAATATAACCTATTAATAAACTAATTATGAGTTGTGGAACAAGGACTAGCCTGAAGCTGTCCATACTGTTGATCACTAGCATGCTCCCTGGCACGTTTTTAGCATGTACCAACTTATCAAAATCCAGGCAATTTATCGTCATAGTTTGCATAATAGCATGCAAAATAATTCCCAACAGACAGTCTGGATGAAGTCATTCTGGTTTTGGCTGAAATGTATTTAATGGGGAGCTCTAGTAAAGCCGTATAGACAGGAGCTCTGCTGCACCACTTGACCTTAGTGAAAGAGAACAGACCCCGACCCATTTATTTGTAGCTGTGGCCACGGACACCTGCCCATAAAGGAGATAGATTGATGGCACAAAACAACATGACTTGTACCTCTCTTGAGATGATAAAATGGTGTAATGGCTCAGCAGGGTACAGATTTAATGTCTAATTTTCTCCCTTAAAATGTTTTAGGCCTGTGTTGTATCTAATTTTAACACAGATAAATAAGACAGTGACTTGCGTCTTGAGATGCATGCTTCTTTTCATACACTGTAAAATTAGGTTAGGGTAACTAGCTCAGATATATTCTGTTAGGTGTTTCAAGTCAGGTGAGATTAATGTCCCACTGACATCTGTTCTGACCCTTTTAGCTGAGATGGTGTTTACACACATGAAGAAAGGGAGATAGATTCACAGATCTGTGGTTCTTCATTCTTTTTTGGATTTTCCAGAAGAGAGGCTGGGCAGCCTTCAAAGGTTGTCCTTTTAGGACTTTCACATTCATTTTTTCCACCAGCTTTTCTATTCAATACTAAAGCAGGATCTGCTGAATTAACTATTTACAAATTGAGCTAATTCCAATTAAGATTATGGTGACTCCAGGTATAAAAATAGTATATTTTATTTTTCTCTCAAAGTTGGGTGGCTTTTGCAGTGAATACTAGTAGCCTACAGACCTAGAAACTTAAAATTTGCATGTAAATAAACATACATACACACAGGCGCACAAAGCATTTCGGATGTTCTCTTCAGCGACCGTGGGCTGAACAGTTCTAATTGACTTCAGTTAAAGCGTTCTATATTCGAGGAATAGTTATTAACCCTTCTGCAGTTTAAATAATCATAGAATCATAGAATCATTAAGGTTGGAAAAGACCTCTAAGATCATCAAGTCCAACCACCAACTAACACCACCGTGCCTCCTAAACTAGGCCCTGGAGTGCCACGTCCACACCTTTTTTGAACGCCTCCAGGGATGACGACTCCACCACCTCTCTGGGGAGCCTGTTCCAATGCTTAACCACTCTTTTGGTAAAGAAATTCTTCCTGATGTCCAATCTAAACCTCCCCTGATGCAATTTGAGGCCATTTCCTCTCGTCCTATCGCTAGTTTCTTGGGAGAAGAGTCCAAGACCCTCTTCACTACAACCTCCTTTCAGGTAGTTATAGAGAACGATAAGGTCTCCCCTCAGCCTCCTCTTCTCCAGGCTAAACAACCGCGGTTCCCTCAGCCGCTCCTCATAAGACTTGTTTTCTAGACACTTCACCAGCTTCGTTGCCCTTCTCTGGACACGCTCCAGCACCTCAGTGTCCTTCTTGTAGTGAGGGGCCCAAAACTGAACACAGTACTCGAGGTGCGGCCTCACCAGTGCCGAGTACAGGGGCACGATCACTTCCCTACTCCTGCTGGCCACACTATTCCTGATGCAAGCCAGGATGCCGTTGACCTTCTTGGCCACCTGGGCACACTGCCGGCTCATGTTCAGCCGGCTGTCGACCAGCACCCCCAGGTCCTTTTCTGCCGGGCAGCTTTCCAGCCACTCTTCCCCAAGCCTGTAGCGTTGCATGGGGTTGTTGTGACCAAAGTGCAGGACCCGGCACTTGGCCTTGTTAAACCTCATACAATTGGCCTCGGCCCATCAATCCAGCCTGTCCAGATCCCTCTGCAGAGCCTTCCTTCCCTCGAGCAGATCGACACTCCCGCCCAGCTTGGTGTCATCTGCAAACTTGCTGAGAGTGCACTCAATCCCCTCATCCAGATCATTGATGAAGACGTTAAACAAGACCAGCCCCAGAACTGAGCCCTGGGGAACACCACTCATGTCTGGCTGCCAACTGGATTTCACTCCATTCACCACCACTCTCTGGGCTCGGCCATGCAGCCAGTTTTTTACTCAGCGAAGAGTATGCCCATCCAAGCCGTGAGCTGCCAACTTCTCCAGGAGAATGCTGTGGGAGACCGTATCAAAGGCCTTACTAAAGTCCAGGTAGACAACATCCACAGCCTTGCCCTCGTCTGCTAGGCAGGTCACCTGGTCATAGAAGGAGATCAGGTTGGTCAGGCAGGACCTGCCTTTCATGAAGCCATGCTGGCTGGGCCTGATCCCCAGGTTGTCTTGCACCTGTCTGGTGAGCGCACTCTTATTTTTCACAGGTTCTTATCTTATTTTTCACAGGTTCTGCACAGGAAAAAATTTCATTACCTTACAATATCCTGAATCTTAATTTTAAGTGGTCTGTTTAGGATGATCTTCAACAGACCTACTTTAAATCACAATGATTCTTTAACAGTTCAGACAAGTTTTATGGTAAACACATAACTTCAAGATACCTGTCATGTTTTATTGACATTTTTTCCAATGGCAATTACTGATGTGCATTGAAACACATCAGCAGTTTTTGAATGTGCCTACAGTCACATACAGTTCTAGATGTGTATTGCATAAGTCAGCAAACACTCTTACCACATCAAGACTGGATAGTGTTTAGCATCCAGAGATCTTTTTGTGTGGAAATAATAATTGTATTACAATGTTTTTAGAAAGCTAACTGAAGTTTGTGCAAATTCGCTCTTTAACCCTGTTATTTAGAATGACCACACTCTCTATAGAATTAAAAAAAGGCCTTAGTAAGAGTCGTATTCCTAGATGAGAAATGATCTATATATTCTTATCTGACACTTTTCTGGAATACCATAGAAAACAGGAGTTTATAACATTTATCATGAAATTATTGGGACACTTCATTTTCCTTTGTTTCACTTTTCCACCAAAATATAAAATTGGATTTCCTCAGAAGTAATGTGAGCAGGGAGGAAGAGGAAATACAGACACTGAACTGGAGGTCAACTTCTGGGCTTGTGCCTGGTTCACTAGATGGTCTAAAATAAATCATAACTTCTCCAATTACATTTTGACCATTCCACAGAATGCTGTAATGGTTCTTAGCTTTTTCTTATGAGCATTGTGAATTAAAGTCTGAGCAGGACTTCAACATCCTGAAATGAACAAACTGTCTTAATGCAACACATCATCATCCGTGTAGGACAGGAGAAAGAATGGTGGAGCCTGAAGAAAGAGTGATCTTCTAGAAAACATAAATTAGGTTTGCAGAAACTGAGTAAAATTTATAATAAATGACCTAGATCAGAAGGAAAGACTAAAGAAGAGAGAGAGAACTATTATTTATTCCCACCTCATCTGTTGCCGCACCAGATTCTCTGGGTTTTTTTTCATCTGAACTCTGTAGATTAGCCTCATGTTTACTTGTATCTGACATGACATTTGCATAAATCTGCAAAGGGCTCAGTTTTACTGATGTCACTTGTAAATCTCACCAAGTGTGAGATTAAAGTCAGATACTGCGTGTCTATCTATCTAGTGGATCTGTGCACAGAGTGATAAACCATCAGCCATGAACACTGATACAATTTATTCTTGTAACAATGATTGTAAAACAGATAGAAAATGGTAAATTTATAATGCATTCTTGTCACATAGATTGTAATGAGAACAGAAAATATCGCAAACTTAATTTGTTCTGGTGAAAATAGTCAAACTGTAATGAGAACAGAAGATAGCACAAAAAATATACTGATTCTCTGAGCTTCCTAAAATGTGATTTCACTGTTGCACTCAAATGACATTTTCCAGGTTCCCTTGGTCTGTTCCATTGCATAATGTTTCTTTGTTCACTTAGCCATCTCTTAGTGTCTCATTAGAAATATGCACACTTTATAAAAATATAATGTGCTTGTGCAGTTTTTTCACAAGAAGGCATTTTAGAAATATTTCATGCCTTTCATCATTGTAAAGATAATGTAAGATGATGACGCTTTCCAGCTAAACATGGAGAGTTTAAACCAAGTAGAACCAATCTGTGTTGGTTTGAGAAGGGTTGTGGGTAGTTTTGGGCAGCAAATACAAACTGCATTCACATTGTTGAGTGGCATTTGAGAAAAGTAGCCTGAGTTTGAAGTACTGCATGATATTCAATATGACTTTTAATAATTTCTAGAGCTTCATTCGAGTCTTTTGTTTACTTATTGTCTTTTTATTCAGACCGGGTAGGACATATTTTCTCATGTCCAATAATTCTGGAAACTCAGTGAGTTTATTTCCTAATTGGTTGCACAAAAAGCTCTATCAAGCGTAGATGCTTCAGATAGTCCTTTTGACAAAATGGATTCATTTTCTGACATACTGATTAAAATTGATTCATATTAAGAAGAAGCTCTTAAAAATTATATTTGGACATCAGTTTTCAACCCCTTGCTTTGGCAGACAGTAAGCTTTTACAACAGATTCACAATGACATTTTTTTGAAATCAAACTAGCAAACATACAACTTCCTAGAGGGTTCATCAGCTTTTAGAGAGGAAGCTCTAAAAGCAGATTAACCAGTCCTACAGATATGTGTTTTTCTTAAAGTGTATTGTTACTGTACTTACTGCTGTTATATAACACAAATTACTTATCGAAGCATGAAGGCTTAGCACTCTTTGCCCCCTTTTTTAAATCAGCATTTTTCTGAGAATGATCTATATTGATGGAATGAGAGTAAAGGGTGTTCCTTGTTAACTTGGAGCTGCCCAAGGTCCTCTGCGTTTTGTTGTGCTTCGTTCTCCAGCAGTTGGGTTTCCCAGTTCTTTTCAGTGACGTCTGTGAGCATTCATCCTGTCAAGCCTTGCACTGTGGTACAGTCTGTTTTCCCCAACTTTTGTAATTATTGAGTTTTGCTGGTTTATTCAGATTTTTGTTAAACTCCTAGACCATTTCCTACTTTTATTTCTGCATGTGCTTGTTAAATCAGTTCATGGGGTTTGTTGATTTAATTCGGTGAATCCTTTTACATAAAACCAGACAAAAACAGACTTAGTTCTTCTCTGGCTTCTTCCTTTCAGCGCAATTTATTCTGCAATTACATAGATAAATTTTTGTCCTAAAATACTCAATGTTGTTGCAGATATGGTTTTGTTTTCCTACTGGCATGTTCAACATCGCCAATGAAATTCATTAATGATTATTGATAGCAATACTTTTCTTGTAAGTAATTTCTAAGGAATGTTTTGGTAATATTATGCAGCATATTTATTGAAAAATATCAAAAAATTAGTTTTGTAAGATGCAATACCCAGTGAAGATTTATTGGGCAAATACTCCATTAGAAAGAGAGAACAGAAAAGCACTAGTAATTTCTGAGCTATGTACAGTTTTACTATGATACATTATAGTTGTAAGGTGCATTTTTTAGGTATCATGGAAAAGTGGCTAATGAAGCATTAAAGTATAATGTTTTTTCTAACTTCCAATGTAGCATAATCAGAGAGATTTAAGCAAAAGAATGATAAATACCATGATAAAATGAATCTGTCAGATTGGTTACACAAGTAGATGTTCAACCAACAATAAGATCTCCTAAATAAACTCATGAATGGTGAATATTATGAATGCAGCTAGGCATTTTGGGTTATGGTTAAACTTCCTAAACATGACTATGGAATGAACAGTCAGTTGAAATAATTATTTGCAGATTTATTTTTTTTTTATGGATACCAGTGTAATTTAAACACTTTTGTGTTGGAATTACTGCTTTAAGTATACTTTATTTGTATTTGAAACAGAAAAAAGTAAATTTATATTGCAAAATATCTGAAAACACAGAAGTAAAAATTAAAGCTTTTTAAAAAAAACTGCTTAGTTGTCTTTGCAGATTAATTGGAATGATTGATTCCAAGTGCCATCTTTAAATAAAAAAGATTATTTCTGAAGTACTGGATTTATATTAAATGCAGATTATTGGAGGACATAATTGTAACTGCTTTGATGTACAAAAATTCACTTCTCCACACTAGAAACTGCTTCCAGTTCTGCCCTTGAAGACAGATGTGAACTTTCCACTTCATTGCCTAGAGATGTTTTTTTGAAGAGAGCTCCATAAATGGTTCATTTTACAAGCACACTGTATATTATTCTAGTGTCAGAGGCTTGGGAATTGATTACATAGACCATAATATAGATATGATAATTTCTGTTATGTTTTAGAATGAAATTTGAGTTCTCTGTGCCATACATCTGGAGTTACGATCTCTGTAATACACTCTTCATGCATTTATGTCTGCAGCTCTCCGTAACCCATGTTTACAAAGGCTCTTGCTATCTGTGGTTATTTAAAATTACTACCAATATATAGCATAATTGAATTTGGTTTTATTCAGGCAGATGGCTATTTTACCAAAAAGGTTACTTTGATTTTTTTTTTTTAATTGGCTTACATGATATATACAATTTTAAAAAAAATTAAATGTAATAAGAATTCCTAATTTAAACTATATAGTTGCATAACAATATAAGTTTCTTTTCCAAAGGTATCTTTCTTTTAAAAAAACCAAACAGACCAAACATAAAAAAAATTATATCCTGGTTTTATAAATTGCGAGTTAAGGTGACAATAAACTAGCTAAGTTGTTCAGGTGCCACAAAGCCAAGAACTAAACGATTATTTTTAATGGTTTTGCCAAAAGACTGGGGTTTTTTTCTGGAAATTGTGATAATTTTAGAAAAATAAGGAGATTTAGAGATAACCAACCAAGCCTGTTCCACTTCTTTTTTTGGTAAAATGTTGTTATTTCATCATTTTCAGACCATTTCTTATATGCATATCCTGAGGAGAGTGGAGAGGTTATAAATAGCAGAGAAAACTGTGGATCTGTCTCTGAAGAAGAATAAAATTGCATAAAAATGCATATAAAATTTTTGCTTTCGATTTTTACACAGAACAGTGGAGGTGCTATCTGGATAATACCCTCAGTTTAGTTTAATCACCTGAATTCCATTGGCTGAATTTGGACTGTCATAGCCTAAGAACAGAGATGAACACATTTTTTTCATTGACAACCCTTTTCCAGAAGAAAAATGCATTTTGTGTGTTTGTTTATGACATGTCTCACCCTACTGACTCTTTTCTTGTTCAGCTTCTCTTCTGTCTCCTTTTTTTCTTTTTTCTTTTTTTTTTTTTTTTTTTTTTTTTTTTTTTTTTAATGAGTAGAAAGAGAGGAAAGAGAAGGGAAGAAGAAAGCAAGCAAAACAAAGCTTATGAAGGAAGAAGTTTTGGGTTTGGGTTTTTTTTTTACTTTTGACTTTTCATCAAACTGAGAGCTGTTGACTTCTTTGTCATTTTTATCTCCAGATGTTTGTTCTTGACTTAATAGGGAACCTACAATTAAAATAATTAGAAGCTGACATTAGTATCACTCATCCTGGAAGACTGCATCATGTTATGTTATCTATGATGTAAACAGGTTCTTTAAAACAGTGTTTCAGGGGTTGAGCAAATGCTTCAAGATTAATTAAGACTTGAAAATTGACTTTCAATGAGAAAATAAGATCTGTCTATTCCGAATAACAGCAACACGTTTGATAGATGGCTAATTGTAGTCCACATAGGGAATCATGAAGAAACAAAAGCTGACAATGTGAAAATTCCAATGAATGTTGCTCTTATTTATTTATTTGCTATTTATGTTGTTTGTTTTTTAGGTTTGGGGTTTTTTTGTTGTTGTTGTTTTTTTAAATAAGGGATAAAAAGATAGAATTCAGTTCAAGGTTTGGAGAATTAAGATTTTTGTTCGCTTTTGCGACAGGTGTTAATATTTTGGGTGCAGAAGTAAAGAAAGAGAATGGTTTACTTCCAAAAGCACAGACCGGTTCTTGTCAATAGAGTAAAAAGAGCAGTTAACCTGAGAACCCAGTAACATTTTATATTAAAAGTATTTTAATATATTTCTAAAAGTTTTCTACAATTTGCAATATATCTAAAAGTTTTACTGAGGACATTTTAGCATCAAATACCCTTTTAAGACATGGTTGAAGACAGGCCGTGCTTTCAAGATAAAAGTTAAACTTCCATGCAGTTTCTGCTGACATTGTGAGAATGATACAAATGTGATGTTAACCACAAGAATAAGGCTTGTTAAATCTGACATAAGGTACAAAACCAATGAGTATGATTTAAAATACAAATGGAAACTGTGTGATTTCAAAATAAGTACAGCCATATCTATTCTATTTTTTAGCATTATTGTTGTAGAGTTTTGTCTAGTTTAAAACAGAAGCTATTTTCAGGACAAAATAACTGCGATATTTGTTGCCAAAAAAGGGACTGTGAGTATAACATACATGTATAGTCTGGCTACATGATGTAGGAAAGTGCCGAGCGATACTTCCTTTAAAGTTTAACTTTTTAAAGTTTTAATATGATTCTTTAGAAAGACAAATATAATTAAAAATTCATATTTTCACAAGCTTTTTTTGTATTTTTTGTGTCATCTAAGAGTCTACATGTAAAAAATTTTCTACAGAAAGAGTAATTATTGGAACAACTAACTTTGAAGATGAAGAAGTTCCTCCCCCATAAATTTGCATCTCTTTCTAAAAGAAATGCTGAGAGGTTGAGAATAGAAGCCTCTTGGTGAAACTAGATGGATTTTGGCATTAAAGGATCAAATCTGTTGAGAGTAATGGCCCCTTCTCGCCATAAGAATCTATGAATATATTGAGTGAGTTTGTCTGTCTTCCTACAGTGTTCTGCATACATGTGTATGCGTGTGAATGTCCGTCTGTGTATCACTCACACATGTACGAGTGTAAGATTATTGATTTGCCCTTTTCATGAAAAATTTAATATCTTAGAGCAATTGGCTGAAGGTGAGGGGAGAGATCCTCTGTCTTCTCATCAAGGAGAAATTCTGAATCACCTTAACTAGCTAAGTAATTGTGTAACTAGTATTAAAGCTGGGCTAATATAGTTGCTTTGAGAGGATTCTTTATTCTTCGGGCAAAAAGTAGTGAAAGCAACTAAGGACTGCAGGAACATCATTTCGGGGGCACTTTATTTTTTGCTATCATCTGTGTATATTTTTTTTCCCACTTCATAATCACTAAAGCAGTACTGTGTGTATTTTGAGACATGTGAAAAACTGAATTTTACAAGGTTAAAACAAATGATCTTCAAGTAATTAATGTAGCGTTCCAGGAGATAGGAAACATTTGGTATTATTGTTTAGGAATTATTGTGGAGTTTTGATTAAAACTTACACAGTCTTACAGAAACAAGTATTTTATCGTAAAATACAAATAGGGTTAGCATTTTAAAAAGCTCCACTTTATGGATGCAGTCTTGGACTCTGGTTGATATAATTTGAGGTTTTACCCTGACTATGAAACTTCGGCATGAGGTAACAGCATAATCCATGTGTCTATATTACCAGGCATTGCAAGCCCTTTGGGAAACTGAGTACTCTTATCATAGTTCAATTCAGTATTTTGGGATCTTACCCTTACTAACTTCCAAGGAGCTACCACTGATTTATAACACTAACGAGACAGAAAAATTAAGTCTTCTTATTTCACTGGCTTTGGTTTGTTTTGTGTTTGGGGTTTTTTTTTGTTGTCGTTGTTGTTTTTTCCCTAGCAGTTAAAACCTGTCTTTTCCTCTTGTATTTAATATTTATATTGAGAGTTAGCAGAACATTTTTTTGGGCAGACCTACATGGGTTTAGATTATTTGGTATTTTCTTTGAATAATTGTACTCGTGGTGTCTCTTGAAAATAAACTCAAGCTTATTATGTATGATTGCTGGAGTATATAGGATTTATTTGCACATTAAATGCCAAGAAAACATCTGCTTTGTCATATTGTAGCATCACAGTATCTTATGCTTTTAAAGAGATTGCAAGCATGTTTCTGTAAGAAATATTGAGAAGAAATTTTAATGAATATTGGTCTGAAGTTTTCCAAGAAAAATGTTTTATTTTTAATCCTTCATGTACATATTTGCCAAATTATGGAAGTACACAGCATGCTCCCCTTTTTTGAGTTGCAATGTTTGACAGGATTATCTTGCTGACTAAATGGCATATTCCTTTTTAAGACAATCTTTCCAGTTAGTATTTCTTATTGTGTGGCTGTACAAGGACAAAATTGTAGGCAGGAAAGTGCAAGGTAAAATCAATGAGCAGGACATGCAGGAAAGATTAGTATTAGTTAAATTGTGTCTACCACAGTCTTCCTGAGACACAATCAGCATAAATCTCAAAGGAGACAGAAGCCAAGACACTAAAAAAGCTTGTTTTTCCCCTTTTGCACCCGTGCCTTATCTCTGCCTTTGCCTTTCCCTGGACTTTGGACTGCGTTGCCTTGAAGCTTGGGAATTTGCCTCTTATTAATGAAAATGGCCACACCTAATGATAAAGTGCTATTCTGACCCATATGATGCAAAACCAGCCAGTGTTTTTGTAGGAGATGGCAGCTGTGACTATTTCTGTGCTCCTGTACTCTGCCATCTCTTCACACTGCCCCTGTCATGATCTTAAAGCAGGGAGGTCAGTACAGTTTTCACCTCCTCAGTTTGGATGTTTAGGATAGATGTCCATTGGGAAGAGCTCAGGAAGTTGCTGAGAGGTGTATGTGCTTCTCAGCATGTATCGTATCACACAAAGCCGTGGTCATTCTGCACAGATGTAACAGTACAATATCTATTTCCTTTGTTTGCTTTATTATCTTTTTACTGCCATGGCAGCTGCCAGTATATCAGGAAATGTTTATATGCAACCTTCTTACTGTATTTGTAGTTAATGATTAATATAATTTTCCAAAGCCAGGTAAGTAGTTTTCCTTCACTTTCTGCTGGACCTGTGCTCTCTTCCTTAAAAACAGTCTGTTTCCTTGACTATGAATTATTCCCCAGTCTTTTTGTCTTCTTGTTTCTTTGCCTTTCCCCCTCATTTTCAGGCCCCTAAAGAATTCATGTATCAGTCACATAACACAGAGAGCAAACATTATACAAAAATCATTACTAAATTATAATAAACTCAAATTATAAAGCCAAGTTACAAAAACATAACTGATGAAACAGATATGCACGCTGTGGTCTGATTAGAGTCAAACAGAAGAAATTAACTGAAAAATGGGAGTCAGTGGAAGTGTCTTTAGGTATTTAGAGCTTTCGAAAATCAGACCATTTATTTAGGTATCAGATTACAGATTTAGAACCTTGCTTCATGTTATCATTTTAAGAAAGGTTTATCTTTGGACTTTAGGGTAGGCTCTCAGCACATCTGAAATTCATCCCTGAAGCGAGGTTTGTTTGGAGAACCGTTTGCTGCAGGCTCTCTCCCTAATCAGGAGTAGATACTGTAGTCAGCCCACCAATGGTGTTCGTATGTGGAGATAATGTCCCATAGCCTGGTGACTGAATTTGAGTAGCCAGGGTCAAAACTTTAGCTTCTCAGTGAAGTATTAAAATTTAGGTGAGATGAGACTGGATGGAGCTAGGAGTAAAAAAACCCCCTTCTATTCTTTAAGTAAGTATTTCTATCCTCCTCCGTAGCATTTCACTTGGAGTGTAGATGAGCCACTTCCACTTATGTGACATAGCATGCAGATCCCTCTTCATAAAAAGGACTATTCATGCAGTAATAGACTAAATATGAGCAAAAGGCAGACACATTTCAATGTCTTAGCAGAGATTATTGTTTTTGCAAAGCATATTGTTGACATTAACTACACATGTTTTAGGATTATCTGGTTTGCAAGAGCAAACAAAATGCAAAATGACTTTTCAGAATAGTGATGTATATCAGTTGTCTCTGTATTTCTGTTGGGGATGACCAAAATAAAAAAGACCCTACAGAGAATGGCTGAGCTGTTTATTAATATGATCCATTAAGGTTCAGATAAAAAGGTTGTATTTGTAGTTTACCATCAAATATAGATTCTGAGATGTGATAAAGATCCGCTGAGTGCTAGGCACCGTGAAACATTAAGAATAGTTCTCCTTTTCACTACAGAATTCATCTCATCTAGTTCCATAGCTAAGCCCTAGTTTGAGACCAAATATGATTTTCCTCTAGACTCTCCATAAAAGGTCAACATTGAACACAGAACTGAATAGACCATGATCTCTTCAGGGGATGGAATTGTTTGTTGTTTTAGTGCCATCCGTGCCACTAGACATTTTGTCAGTTCAGAACAAATAATAGCAACGATGGGATGGGAATACTCACGCTCTCTGCTGACCAGTTGTGTGGGAAGTAGTGATTCAGCTGCTAGAAGGCATAGAAAACACTTATTCTTTGAGACTGTTATTATAAAGGGTACAAAGGAGCATACTGGGGCTACTCAACATCTACATATAGCCAAGAAGGATTACAATAAAGTAACATTTTTAAAGCTCAGACTAAACTAGTTTGTAAATACCCAGTTATTAAAACCTGTCTTTTACTATAAAATTATTACTTCAGACGCTAACGCAACCTCAGATTTCTTTGGTCTATATGATCTAAATGGAATAACTACAATAGTACTATCAAAGCAAGTTAAGAATAATATAAATGGAGGTCATGTACTGCTATTTAATTAATCCACAACAGCATGTTCGTTTGTCATGAATGCAAGTAAATTGAAATTGGTTTAGTCATCTAATTGGGAATCTCCTTAAAAGAACCTGTGAAAAAGAATGTCATTGCAACAATGGTCATCTGACTATGATTGCCAGATATGTGCTGAAATATGTTTATGAATGTATTTATTATCTTCTTATTCTGGAAGTAAATACTGCATCTCTGGTGTTTTTTGTGAGTGGAAAGTGAGATACCAAAGTGATATTGAAAACATGCTGGAATGGACTTTGTGAATTGGAAGACTGCTTAATATAAAGATGGTATTGTCATTAATGTGTAAGGACAGAAAGCTTTCCACATCTGATTTTCATGCGTATTTTGTTGTAAAAGGCAATATCCAAAAATATTTTAAAGACTTCAAAAACAAAAAGAAAATGAAAAAGAAATCTAGTTCATGTTTGTTTGATTGGCTTCTTGGTTTCTAAAAATGGTGTTATTTTTAAGGCAATATCATGAATACCTGTGACTAGCAATATAGCTTGCACTATTGAGCATGCATAGTTTCCTGCCAGAGAAGCAAACTGTGGTGTGAGTAAGGATAGATCTGATTTCCCTATGGTTCCTCTTACCTTTTATGCAGTTCATCACAGCAAAAGAAGGGTACATGGACTTGGGATGATAGGGACGGGTTCTTTCTTTGACTAGAGGACAGCAGTTAACTGCAGAAGCACTCTGAAAAAAACTCAGTATTACACTTCAGCAGAAAATCCAATACCCCAAACTAAATGCTACTCCACATGTCTAACTCTTCAGATGTTAATATTGGAAATACAAAAATAAATAGATGGTAGTAGGTATTCTAAAACAAAGCCATAATATAGAGTATAAAATTTGTATGTAAAGGTAAAAACATAAAGTATGTACATAAGGTAAATATTCTCCTTTTGAACTGAAGAGATCAACAGTAGGATACATATTTTAAAGAATCTTTGGTAGAGATGGAAAATCAAGAGGATATTTATTAGAGCAGAGACGTTTTTAACACTCCCTTGATGAAACATTGACTATTAACAGGCTTTCCTAAATTCAATTTTATAGATTCTCTAATTAAAACATTCAACCCATAGGCTTACAGGGTGTCATTCCATGTGAATTAGAGGTTCATATTATTACAAATTTATATTGTGGTAGCACCTGGAGATCCTTCAATGTTACCGTGACAGACACGGCAAGTATGGTATATAATTGTCTAAAGGAGCTACAGTCTCAGAATCTTTTCCTTGCAGAGTTTTTAGAAAGGTTTATACCGTTTCAGATGTTTGTGGATTTTCATTGTAATCTAGAATTTCTCAAAGTGTACACAGATCTTAATCATCCCAATTCCACTGAAATACTTGAGACTATTCCATTGACTTCTTTGGCCTTTGGATGATGCCCATATCCACTTTGTTCTTTTTTCCTTCATTGGGGTTGGTTTTGCCATGGTAACAAAAGAAGCAGTCACCAGAGGCAGTAAAATGCTCGATGGGAATTTCTCTGTGTGAGTAAGATGGAGGAGGAAGGCTCATTCCTTTCTTTTGGACAACAGCACCCCTACAGCTAAACCTGCCAATACAAAGGAGGACTATTAGTCATCTTGTTATAACAGCGCAAAAAAACCCCCAACAAACACATGACAGTGCAGTTAGATGCAGAGTAAAAACAAGTATAGTAATGTTCCCCTTCCACAATAAAAAAGCAGTTATTTTTCGACAGCTTTGCTTCTTTTGCATCTATGATTAGATGACTAGATCATTATGATTACAAGTGTAAGGTCTTGCACCTGGGAAAACATAATTCAGGAGTGCAGCACAGACTGGGATCCACCTGGCTGGAGAGCAGCTCTGTGGAAAGGGACCTGGGGGTCCTGGTGGACGGGAAGCTTAATATGAGTGAACAGTGTGCTGCTGCAGCAAAGAAGGCCAATAGGATGCTGGGTTGCATCAAAAAGGGCATCACCAGCAGAGATAGAGAAGTCATTGTCCCACTCTACTCGGCGCTTGTCAGGCCACACCTGGAGTACTGTGGGCAGTTCTGGTCCCCGCTATTCAAAAAAGCTGTGGACAGGCTGGAGGGGGTCCAGAGAAGGGCCACCAAGATGATCAAGGGTCTGGGAAGCCTGCCATATGAGGACAGGCTGAGAGAACAGGGTTTGTTCAGCCTTGAGCAAAGGAGGCTTAGAGGTGATCTCATCACCATGTACCAGTACTTGAAGGGAAGTTACCAAGAAGATGGAGACTCCCTTTTTACAAGGAGTCACATGGAGAGGACAAGGGGTAATGGGTATAAGTTACTCTTAGGGAGATTCTGATTGGACACAAGAGGGAAATGTTTCACAATGAGAACAGTCAACCATTGGAATAATCTCCCCAGGGAAGTGGTTGACTCTGCTACGCTGGATACTTTTAAGACTCAGCTGGACAGGGTGCTGGGCCATCTCGTCTAGACTGTGGTCTTGCCTAGAAAGGTTGGACCAGATGATCCTTGAGGTCCCTTCCAACCTGGTGTTCTATGATATGATGGTGTATACACTAGTGATACATTTTTGTGTATTGACAGCATAATTCGAATCCTGTAAGGCCCTCCAGCAAAATAACTGAAGGATATTAAAGTGCACACAGACACTGTACACATAAAAATCCCATTATCTCTCAAGTTTAATTACTAAAATAAAAATTCCCAAAGAGAGCAGTTGCTAAAAAGACATAAAATTTGAGCTTTTTCTGAAGGTGCAGGGATGTATCTTGAAGTAAGGTAAGGGCATACACATTTCAGAGTTGTCATCACTTGAGGAAGTAGGTCATCCTTGTGTTGTCATATTCTGTATTTCATCTGTTCATAATTGAGTGGAATATTCAGCAGTCCCAACCCTATTAAAATTAAGGAGCAGATAATTCCTGACGCATGGGAGAAACACTGATTCCTCTGTACATTTCTGGTAATTACTGCAGTATTTACAACTGCCTTCCTTTAACACTTGGTGTGGGAGAAAAAGAAGGGATCATTGATGACAACAAACCAGCCGACAAAGTTCCATGAGTGCTTTCCTTTTTTTCTGGAGCCAAAGCAAACTCTTAGGGCATTAGGAACAACTTGATAATTGCTCTACCGCTCTGTAAAATAGACCTTTTTATTTAAGATTTTAGATTTTAGGGGGTATTCTTTGAAACCTTCTGACCGAATGAAATGTTACAGTTTCTGGTGCCAGGGTATTAGTTTTTAGCACATTCACAGAATCACATAATGGTTGCGGTTGAAAGGGACCTGTGGAGGTCATCAGGCTTTGTTTGACAGGATAATAACAAGGTAGAGAAGAATTTCTTGGTATGTACCAACACTTTAGAAACATAGGTGGACTGTTTGGCACCTTTTTGAGCTCTTGTGCTGTTGTTATCAGGCCAGCATCCAAGATGTGTTTATTCAGAAATTCAGAGTCCCTGAAAGCTTCTGTTAGTGAGCAAACACAAACCTGAATGGAAGACATTAAGGATAAGGAAAAACAAAAAGGAGGGGAAGATCCAAATAGTGGTTGTGCATAGTCACTGCATTCAAGATAAAGGCTCCAGAGCAGATTTTTGGGGAGTAAGTATGCACCCAGTGTACTGGTCAATGCTATCTCATTGCCATTGTGCGTTCTCCCATATCTTTATTCTTTTGTTATTTATTGCAGTTTCTTCCAGCTCAAAAATCACAGTGATACTCACGAGGTCAGCTGTAGACATGAGTAACTGGTCTAATCAGCTACACTCTTGCACTATAGTCAGTGGACACAACCCAGCACTTTTGAAATGCCAGTCTTTTTATCTAATGTCCTATGATAGGTGAAATTAACTGCCTTCTAAATGTTCCTGTGTTTCTTCATTGAAGGTAAAAGTTACTGACCACGATTATAAATGTCTACACAATACACATCCACAGTTTAGTGGAAATCCTGCTTTCTCACCTGCTTAGGTAGTGCCTACCCCAGTGTTTTGAACAATGCTAAGCTACAAATAAGATTCAACAGCCTAAAGAATAAGTGTGCAGTTAGACCACACTGAATAATTATACAGTAATTCCAATAAACTTGAATTTATGTGATTTGAATATGTCTTCTAATAGTCTGGAATGTTTCTTTCTTCCTCTAAAAGCACGAAATATATTGCCATTAAGAGATGCTGGAAGATGCTTAAAGCAACTGAAGGCAAAAAAAAATCAAGAGGTAATTTTTAAGGGATTTAATGACAGTTTTACTCCAAAATGTTTTATTCTAAAGATGGCAAGCTAAAACAGCCTTCAGAAATTATAAGATTTTTTTTATTAGAATGACTTTATTTCCTTCAGTAATGATTAGAATTCCCATAATCTAAGACAGACGATTGCGGACTGCAGCCATAGAATAAAATAGATTTTAATTTTATTGCTACCCATCACACACCAAGTAAAAAAAATGCCTTACAGCAGAATGCAGAAATGGCAACTCATCAAGCAGACTATATGGTAAGGTATCACAGTTCAGAACAAATTGCAGCACTGCCAGTGGCAACGCCTTTTAACAGGCAAAGGTTAAGTATCATTTTTTTGGCATTTTTTTGTTCTAGGTTTCTGTTGCACTTCGAAGTTGACATAAAGAGAAGTAAGCTTGATTCTATTCTTATTTTGATATTAGTTGTACCTCCCAACGAACTGACCAAAGTTTATTGAGACTTTTATGTATATACCATAATTGAGCTGCATAAGCCTGGATAGCAATCATTGTATTCTATAGCTATGCACAGCAGTAGCCAGGGCGCATATAGCAAATATTTCTACTGATGCATACAGGAAAAATAGGTAAGAGTGTCTCACTCATTTTTGCTATATTGGCTTCACAGTGGCAACAGAAATAAATATATAAAGTCCATTTTTTGTCATATCAGTTTTAGTGACTTTTAATGTATACACCAAGTCACATAAGCAGTGGTAACTGGGTATGTACACAACTCTGCAAAAGTTGTCTAAAGCAGTTGAAAA
The DNA here is from genome assembly GCA_013389945.1 of Fregata magnificens. Lineage (NCBI taxonomy): Eukaryota > Metazoa > Chordata > Aves > Suliformes > Fregatidae > Fregata > Fregata magnificens. Next base: position 25,860 of record WAAD01037825.1, read on the forward strand.
TAACTTATTTTATTTCATAGTTGTGATGACTTAAAAGTAAGCATATCAATTAATGACAGTAATCTGAGATGCTGAGATAACTTGGTCTTCCTCAATCACATACTGAAAGCCTTTATCTGAGAAAGAGATAAAAGCTGGTCATCTTTTTGCATTGTTCAGATAACAATCTCAGCTTGATTGCAACTTCAAACAAACAAACAAAAAAGGCATTCTCAAACTAAAAAAGTAATCCCTTCCTCCTTCTGCTGACAAACTTCTTTATTCTGCAGGAATTTTTGTTGGGTTTTGTTTTAAGTTGATGCTTTACATTTACCTGAACCAGCTTTTATGGATTTCTATGATCTCTCTTTGGTGGCTGAAAGATAGCTTGCCATTTAAAGCTGGCTAAATGCTATGAATCTATTTAATGCTAATAATATAATGCATTCTACTCATGAGTACTATTACAGGAATGCAGTTTGTAAAACTGGTAGGATTTCAAGAATCATGAGTGATTTTGTTGGCAATCACATCATATATTGAAATCAGCTGCATTTCTCCGTACCACCACTCCTATTGTATCATACTCCAAACTGCAAATCACTAATGGCAAGGAAGGTCTTCTAGTTTCAAACCTAAATTTATCCATGGACAATTTATATCCATTTGGTTTGCAGCCAGTATACCTTTCCTCCTATATAAGTCATATTTGTGGGATTCATCTCCCTCGGTTAAATTAGCCATATTCTTCTAACCTCTTGTCCAAAAATCAGCCATCTGACTGAGCATTTGTTTGCACATCCTTTCTCCACTTGGGTGAAATCCAAAAATATGTTTAAGATCATAAGTGACATTTTAGACAAAATTTATTTGTATAAATACAGGAGAATGATCCTGGAAAACCACCTGTGACCTCCACAGGCACACAGCATTTCTGGACACCATAGAGGCTCAACTGTGGACCCTGTCTTTGCCAAGCTGGCTGCTTAGGCAGTTCCCTCCTGCCTAACACTCTTTGGATAAAGAAGAGTGTGGGGTTTTTATATTTTATTTTTGTATTTTTTTCTCCTGCCAGATCTACAGTCCGATTTGGTGGTCATGCTCTGAATACGTATGTCCCTCTATCATTCTGTGCGATGGTGGTGGTAACCTTTTTACATGTAAGTCTAGCAATTTGAATATTTCCCCTAAGGGTATGAGATCTGAGTCCTCAGTCTTTGTGGGACTTGAATTCGTAGTTCACACATCCCAGAGAAATGCTCAGGCCACCATTCCCATTCTAGATGGGAATGTAACCTTCCCTGTCTGCATCGTTTTGTTCAGGCATGTCTACCATATGCAGAGGGACTCAGCAAGGAAGATGTACAGACTTTAGGAGTACAGAGCAATTATTTGTTGATGAATACACACAGCAGACAGATACATCTGTAGAACTGTTAATATTAATATACTCACCACCTCAGTGAGGCCCTTGAATAGTGTTTGCTGGTGTTTGCTGCATCAGTCAGGTTAGGAAACGTCAACTTCTCCTGCTCCTTGGAACAGACCAACCGACCGTCGCTGTTGCTGAGTTGCTACCATCCAATTCTGTGTATTCTTCTTTTGGTTTTATACCTCTTCATGTCAGCATTTTTCTTCTTGAATTCTTTTCCCAATGACACTATGTTTTGCTCTTCTTTTTTTTTTATTATTTTCTTACATCACCTGGCTTTCTCTCAAACACCTTCTCACATCTTAACAGCCTTTTTCTTGGTAAAACTGAATTGAGGACTCGCAGCTGTGCTGCACCAACCTAGGCCTTGTGTGGTAGACATTTGAACCTCTGGGCCAAGGGTTTCAAGAGTTCCTTCTCTCCTTCTGTTTGCAAAAAGGGCCATTCTGTAACAAACAGGACAGGGACCTCACAAGAGGAAGAGTGACTCCAGCCTTGTGTTACAATATATCTCTCCAGGGCAGGAGGATGTGAAAGCTTCCAAAGCCTGAACACATATCTACTTTAAAGTTACTAAAACATAAGAAAAGGAGCTAAAACTTAAGAAGAATGTAGGGTAATTTCCCTCTATAGCAGACATGTTTTCCCTATCTGGCAATTTCTTGACTCATGTCTACTAATTTGACTTATCATTTCACAGTAGCACAGGTTCACTTATTGTTCTGGAATCCAGGTATGCTCAACATGTAATAGCTTCATTTTTACCTGTGGAATAAATTATATCCAAGAAAAAAATACAAGGTTTATCTGACACAGTCTTCCTCCAGTAAACCCATATTGCCTTTTAGTATATGGCCCTTTTCTTCATCACAAGGATCAATTCAACTTTCTTTCAAATTATTTTCTAAAATTTTGTAAACAATTGAATTGGACTAGCAGAGCTGTAGTTACCAGGAACACTTCTTCTGCACATTAAATAAAAGTGGATGTCAATTGAATGTGGGTAAACTCTGTGTTGGTTGGTTGGGCTGGATTATGTATATCTCAAAGCTGCTTGATTTG
>WAAD01037825.1:33734-51114 GCA_013389945.1 Fregata magnificens
TGTGTCAATTACTAGGACTCACTAGTTTGGTCATTTTCTATAAAAGTAGAATAATAAATACACAAGGCAATTGTTATATAACCTGAATGATAATGCATGCATTCTTGTATTTCTTGTGCCTGAATCAAAATTTGTCAGACAAAGAAAATTATTTTATACATGAAATAGCCTCTCCTTAGTTGCATTTCAACAAAATTAGCCCACATGAGCTTTTCTTACTAAATTTTGTTTCACATGCAATTGCCATTTCATCTGCAATACTTGTAATTTATATTTCACTTATTAGCTTAATCAGGTATTTTTTCAAAGGGGCAGCATCACAGTAGTGATTCAATCATTTTAAAAATAATTATAAAACGAGAATTGTAAAGCCATTTAACAATGGGATTTGGGTCTGAAGTATGCAGATAGATTTCACAGATTGGGGTTTTGGTAGATTTTAGATAATTCTAGAAAGTTTTTGAAACCAGCTAATCTCAAAATGTCTTAATTTCTAAAGACACCAAAAATGATAGTATCTTGGACATACCTACTGTGCACAGAAACATTACTAAGCACCAGTGCACTCAGAAATATCCTGGTTGGGATGTGAGAGCTGAGCACATAAGCTCCATCGTTAGAGATTAATAGAGGGATGCCTCACTTCTGGTTAACTATCTTGAAAAGAAGCCATTTCTGATCCTATCATGACCAACCCTTATCACTCTGTGAGACATGCCGTATCAATAACAATATGCTGGCATCACCAGTTGTTAAGTACCCTTGGTAGGAAAAACTGCCAGTGCATTTGTTGAAGTTAGACCCCTCTTTACACTGAAAAAGGCAAGTTACATGGAGTCAGAAGGAGAGCAGGGAGTCTGGTGTTTACACCCCTGTCATTCGGGCATTTTTTGCTGGCAGGGGCAGAGCTGGAGTTCCAGTCTCTGGTTTTGGTAACACCAAAAACATTTTTTACTGTATTACCTCTTAATATAAAATGCATGAATGTTTCTGGAGTTGCAGACTTCTGCCAGATACCCCTTCTTCTGACCAAATGCCACATCTTCTGGTCAACTGATTATATACCATTGGGTATTCTGAAATGTTCTTGATCTTAACTGATCAGTCATCCATACTATCCTAATATTATCAGCAGTATTACCTATATAATTACTAATAGAACAATTTTGCTCTGTTTTTCATGTGCTTCATATTCAGTAGGTCACTAAGTTCTCTAAGTCAGAGAAATACAGTAACTGAATTGCTGAGACCTTCCATTGTCACAGTAAAAGGAGTTAAAAACAAGCATACAAAGATTTTAATGTACGGCATAGACCTCATGCTCCTGTGAAGCTCATTTTGCACTAGTGAAGTAGAGCTTCATTATCTATTCTAGTATCCAGAAGATTCTGGGCTTTTGCTTTCCTCTCAGTACTTTTCTGTGTTTAAAATTTCCTTTTGCTATTCTAAGGAAACTATACCCCAAATCCCTCTGGAAACAGTCTGATTACTCCTCTCATGTAGTAGCTAGGCAACTGGCAACAAGATCTTTTGCACAGATAGAAGCATTTGTCCTTTTTCTCTGATTTTCTGGGAAGAAGAGTAAAAGCCAGTGTGCAGCGGGGATTTAGCAGTAAAGAGAGCAGACAGGTAATCTTCCTTTTGGGTTACAGCCATATTAAATTTATACACTGATACATATACACAAATTCAAGAGGGGAAGGTAACTTCTGAAGAGAAACACAAAGAGCTATGAGTCCCAGTTGGTCCCCTTTTAGTCAGATTTACAAAATTAGAGTGAACTATTGATAGATTATAGAGGCTTTAGGAAAGAATAGATGTTAGAAATATATAAGCAAACTTTGTACATAAAGGTCATCAATACTTTGGACCAAAGTAATTGCTGTTAGTTTTCACAGTATATTTTTATGTTTGTTCGGCTTGGCTTTCTGGAACCTTTCATGCTTCATTTCTGTTAGAAAGGTGTTATGGATCTTTCTGCAAGAGCAGCAAACAAAGAAAATAACTTTTCAGTATGCATAGCATTCAGATTAAAAGTATTCAACTGTATCAGTTGAAAACACCATATGATTCTTCTGTTAAGTTTTCAAATAAGTAACTTCATATGTTTGTTGTATCACAGGTACAGGAATGGCTGTGCTTAAACTGCCAGACCCAAAGGGCAATGTCAGGACAACTTGGGGATATGGGCAAGGTGCCACTTCCGAAAGCAGGTCCTTCACAACTGGTATCCAAACCACCTGCTACTCCTCAAAAACAGCCTATGCCTGCTGTCTCACATTCCTCTCAGAAGACTTCTGCACCGCCTACCCCAGCAGCAGCAAAACCGAAAGAAGAACCAGGCGTTCAGAAGGAAGTTCCAAAACTTCAACAGGGGAGACTGGAAAAAACATTGTCAGCTGATAAAATCCAACAAGGAATTCAAAAAGAAGATGCAAAACTTAAGCAGGGAAAACTTGTCAAGACACCCTCAGCTGATAAAATCCAACGTGTTTCTCAGAAGGAAGACCCAAGATTCCAGCAAACAAAACTGACAAAGACAGCCTCATCTGATAAAATTTTGCATGGCATTCAGAAGGAGGATGCAAAATTTCAAGAGGCAAAACTGGCGAAAACATCCTCAGCTGATAAAATTTTGCATGGAGTTCAGAAGGAAGACATAAAATTTCAAGAGGCAAAATTGGCAAAGATACCCTCAGCTGACAAAATTTTACATGGAATTCAGAAAGAAGACCCAAAACTCCAACAGATCAAAATGGCAAAGGCACTATCAGCTGACAAAATCCAACCTGCAGCTCAGAAGGAAGATGCACAACTTCAGGAGGTTAAATTGTCAAAGGCAGTTTCAGCTGATAAAATCCAACATGGAATTCAGAAAGAAGATCCAAAACTTCAACATGAGAAAATAATAAAAACTTCCTCAGTGGAGAAAATCCAACAGGAAGCTCAAAAAGAAGAATCAAAACTTCAGCAAGGCAAACTGTCAAAGACTCTTTCAGCAGATAAAATTCCTGCAACAGTAAGTTCAGACCAAAAGAAACCCCTAAGCACATTGGAAGAAGATGAAAAACCTGTGCTCCCAGAAAAGCGCACACGACATCCAGAGGACAAAAAAGAACAAATTACAGCTGAGACTAAAGACCATGATGCTGAACAGAAAGCAGAAATTGAAGCACCTTATAAGAGACTGCAAGCTAAGAAGCAAGAGGATGTTAAGAAAGAGGGTTTGACAACTGGGATTTCACAAATGGTTTTGAAAGCTGAAAAAGCTCGGGAAGGAGAAACCGCTGTTCAAACCGCACCTTTGCCAGGAACTGACCATGTGGAAGCAGTGAGAGAAAAAATAGTAAGTGGCTTTCTCCTTCCCACCCGCCTTCTCCCTTGCTACAATTTAGAATCTGATCCTGACAGACCCTCTTCTTTATGTCTTCCTGCTCTTTATTGTTATTCTCTGTATGGGATGATTCTAAATGATAAAGTCAATGACTCCCCTTGAGTGAAAGTTTCACCAGTTAGTCCTATGCTCTACATGCAACTTTTCAATACTTCTTGCATGATTTTCAGTCTCAAGCAGTTAAGCATTTGAAACTAGGGCAAAGTTCCTGTTTAATCATTTTTCAAATATTTCTGATTTTTTTACCTGCTTCTGTAGACTCTCTGGACTTTGGAGTTTAATAGTTGAAATTGGAGTGTTTTCATAGTTCTTAATCCCAAAAGGGAATATTCTGTGATGGGAAGGTGTACATTGTTTTGCAATACCAAAATATAATAAACATCTGAGGAATACTTTGTGATGCCTGAACATGCTATGTTAAAGTATGCAATCTTTACATCTTTTTACTGTTTAAATTACTTATCTCATATGGACAAGTACTTTTAGGTAAGGTGGGCTTAGTACTTGGTGGGCTCTCAAGTCAGATTAGTGGATGAGTTTATGATAGCATGTACCAGAGATGTGCATTTCTTAAATAAATGCATATGCTGGATGTGAAGTCACCAAGTCACTTTATCAGCTGGAGTAAGTAATATACACAATTTGTTGAGAAATGAAAAATGATGTTTTTTTATATCAGCATCACAAATTAGGTGCAGATTATTATGTTATGAAAGTAGGAGTAGGTTTAGGAAAAGTGTTTAACCTTTGCCAAAATTATGTTTTCAAATAATCCCAGTGAAAAAGGTCAAGGTTTTTGTTTTGTTTTGTTTTGTTTTGTTTTGTTTCCTTGTGATAACCAAGATATTTGGACAAAAAAATATTCTGATTCAGAAATTGTGCTGTGTAAAATACTACTATTTTTATAAACCAAGTTTCCTATCTGAAATATATCTCCTATCAGATGTTGTGTTTCCTCCTCTTGATGGTATCAAGAGGTATGGTGTCCCCTGAGTGTACTGAGGGAATCTCTGAATTATGCTCAGAGTAACATAACCAGAAATCCTCACTTCTGGAAGGAACAAGAAAGAGATCTAAGAAAATCCTATATCAATTTAATTATCTCATATCAAACATAAGACACTATTGCAGGACTTTCCAAGAAGAGTAAGCTTAATTTTGTTACCAAAATGTCACTTCTGGGGATTTTTTTTAAATTCATATCAGAAAACCTAAGAAGTACACTTAGAATTTTGTTACTGTTGTTAAAAATTTTGGGTTTTTTTCTGTTGAAAAACATTTGAAAGGGAAAATTTTCATCACATGTTAGTCTCAGTCCTGTCTGGTCATTTTTATCTTCTATAAGGAAGTGAAAGTATATTATACTCTGGGCAAATCTAAGATACATATATTGGATTTCAATCTTTGATAGCGACAGATTTTAATGGTAGATTAGTTAGTGATTTCTAATGTGGCACACACATATATTTCACTCTTATTTCACTTATATTTTACTTCCTCCCACTGCCTTCTAACTGAAATCAGGACTTCTTGAGTTAATACCATAAATAGGGATTATCTTTCTTTTGCTCTTGTTATCAGACCTTAAAGCACACTCAACTAAAGTTTGTAAAGCGAAATTTTCATGAATAAAGAAAACCTCATACGTATCTACTTGGAAGTATTTTTAAAATTAGAACCCTCTGAAATACAAACCAGAATTGAATGAATGAAAAAGGAATAGCTATTTTTGCACAAAAAGACTTTTTTTTTTCCCTTTTCCCCCCCTTTTTTGCTCCTTCGAAAAATCCTAAAAAAAACCAAAAAGCAGCAGCTCAAATTGTTCAGAATTAAATATAAAGCCGGTGCCTCATCTAGCTTGTACTTCATAAAAATAACTCTGATTTTTTTTTTTTATTTGTGGAAGTATTTTAATGTTCTCCATGCTGTACATCAAACATAGAATCATAGAATCATTAAGGCTGGAAAAGACCTCTAAGATCATCAAGTCCAACCATCAACTAACACCACCATGACTCCTAAACTAGGCCCTGGAGTGCCACGTCCACAACTTTTTTGAACGCCTCCAGGGATGACGACTCCACCACCTCTCTGGGCAGCCTGTTCCTTATATTGTAAATTGGCGTCAATATTCTAACACATGCCACTAATGACAAAACACAGACCAGGGAGACAGAATAAGGAGGAAAAGGCTTATCTGTAAACAGTTTTTCTGGACACAAATAAAATGTTTCATTTTGATAATATAGATTTCAAATACAGTTTAAACAGTTTAGTCAACCAAAGTATTTTTTTTCTTACTCTTTGAAACTTTTTTTCTTTTGGATAATTTAAATATCTTTATTTCTTCTATAAACAGAATGACCTTTTAAAAATCATTAGTTCCTTTGCAAAATAAAATTTCTGTTCTGTGCAAGAGTGTGATCTTGCTAGCTATAAATAATTTTAAAAACTGACAAGACTTTTTTTTGTTTTGTTTAATCACAGTTTTCTTTTAATAGAGTTCTGATTGGATTTGATAACCAATGGGACTTTTTAAAGCACTGGTTTATATTTTTAAATAAGAATATTAAAAGTGAGGAAGTGTAAGAATAAATAATACTTCTAAAGCAAAAAATTCCAATGCAAAATAGTTGTATGAAGTATTGACACTGACACTGTAGAAATGCCACCAGAATAGTACAAATACATCCTACATTAAATCATTTTTGCCATGAGTTAAAGAGGTTGCATTTGCTGTTTTTAAACAGTCTTATCCAGCCTGCAGCTTTTATAAGTCTCCTTGTTCTTCATGTCTCAAGAAGATCCTCCCATCAATGTCTGTATTAGAGCTAAATTTGTCCAGTACTAAAAACTCACAGTAGGGAAACGTTCAGAAAAAATGCCATTCAACTACTCAGAAAAGCCCAGTAATTGAACATGTAACAAAGTACTTTCTACTGTACAAGAAAAAAAAGGGTTTTTTTCTTATTGACTAAAATACAGCTTTCGTTCTCCAAGAGTTGTGGAATATATATATGATCCTTATCAACATTTTTCCTGCGATATTTTGTTATTCATCTAAAAATCTTATGTTTATGGTATGTTTACAAGTTTGACAATGATGCTGTCATTGTGTATGTGATGGCCAACCCTGTAGAAAATAAATTACCAGTCATTTAAGAATAGATGTAGCTAATGGCAACATCCTAGTTCTCAGGCTGCAGGAAATAGGGAAAAAAAGCACAAAGACCAAATATTATTTACTGTAAGTTACATGCATAAGATCTCGAAACATGATGTGCAGGATAATTTTTAGGTGACGTATCATGGGGCAGACAACTATACATACAAAAATGATAGAAAATGTATTCATATTGTGATAGCCTTAAAAAGAAAGTAGGATTTCCTCATCACATTTATTTCTAGTGATAAAAGAAGTCCCTCCTTATTGTAGATCTTTTTCTTCTCCTTACTGTACAAATAGCAGTCTTTCCCGTATTCAGTTTCCTATTATTCATAGCAGTGATGTTATGGCGTACACTGAGGTTCAACAACAGGGCGGGCAATAGCAATACTCATTGCCATCTCCTCTGGTTTGGTCGTTGAGTAGTTATTACACATTGGACTCGCAGATAATGGCACCATCACAAATTACAAGGAGAATGGCTAAGGTGGAGAAGCAAGATCTGACAGATTCATTTTCACTAGTTGAACAGTCTGTCCATCAACTCCTAGGAGACCTTCTGAGCTTCAACAATGTTTGGATTTTCTAGTAGCTCATCTAAATTGATCACAGTGTGTTTGGTTGAATATGTCTTTATAAGTATGAACATATTGGAAATAAAATTAAAAAAAACAATCAAATGTCATAGGTGAAATTTTAGTGAGGGGCAGAATCACAGAATCACAGAATGGTAAAGGTTGTAAGGGACCTCTGGAGATCATCTCATCCAACACCCCTGCGTGAGCAGGTACACCTAGGGCAGGGTGCACAGGACCGTGTCCTGGCGGGTTTTGAATATTTCCAGAGGAGAAGACTCCACAGCCTCTCTGGGCAGCCTGTTCCAGTACTCTGTCACCCTCAAAGTAAAGAAGTTTTTTCTCATATTCAGGTGGAACTTCCTGTGTTCCACTTTGTGCCCATTGCACCTTGTCCTGTCATTGGGCACCACTGAAAAGAGTCTGGCCCCATCCTCTTGACACCCACCCTTCAGATATTTGTAAGCATTGACAAGATCCCCTCTTAGTCTTCTCTTCTCCAGGCTGAACAGACCCAGGTGTCTCAGCCTTTCCTCATAAGAGAGGTGCTCCAGTCTCCTGATCATCTTTGCGGCTCTCTGCTGGACTTGCTCCAGCAGTTCCCTGTCCTTCTTGAACTGGGGAGCCCAGAACTGGACACAGTACCCCTGATGTGGCCTCACTAGCGCCGAATAGAGGGGGAGGATAACCTCCCTTGACCTGCTGGCCACACTCCTTTTGATGCACGCCAGGATCCCATTGGCCTTCTTGGCCACAAGGGCACAGTGCTGGCTCATGACCAACTTGCTGTCCACCAGCACTCCCAGGTCCTTCTCAGCAGAGCTACTTTCCAGCAGGTCAGCCCCCAACCTGTACTGGTGCATGGGGTTGTTCCTCCCCAGGTACAGGACCTGACACTTGCTTTTGTTGAATTTCTTTAGGTTCCCCTCGGCCCAGCTCTCCAGCATGATATTTCTAGATGGAAAAATCCTTTGGTTTTAATGAAATGTGTATTTATTTAAAACATAGCCCAATAAATTCCCCTTAAACACTTTCTTCTTTAATAAGGGGAACAAAAATGTAAATATAACATACAAAACCTAAAATTTTTAACTATACCTCATTGCTGACTTTTTATGAAGAGTATATATAAGTCTGTCATTAAGGGCTGGAGAACATCCAAGAGTACATTTTTCAGAATAATAAGTGCTGAAGTGTTTAAGTGGTGACTACTTCCCAAAGTTGTTTGGAGTACTATAGGTTTCTCCATATTTATATATTAATCACAGCTTTATCATTAGAATTGTCCTTAGAAATATTTGTTTTCATATTTGATTTTTAATTGCAATGGATTTTCTCTGATATCAGATATTTGGGTTTATCATATTAGGTACAATATTGGTAAGAACAGATGTAGTTTATATTCAAGGTAGTATCTGATTTTGCAAAGCATATAGTAAATCACTCCTGTGAAATGGAGATTACTTAATAAAATATTAATTAGCAGATTATCTTAATATTAATATTAGTGTTTTAATGTAGGATTCTGTGCACAGTGATATGTCTATAGGCAAGAACAGGTACTTTGATTGTAAATTAAATAATGAAAAAAACCTGGTTTTTAAAAATAAATGACAATAACAAATATATGGTTGATGATGTTTTGATGTTAAATATAACTTTACTGTGAATAAACATTTGAAAATACTTTCAATTGATAGCAAATTAACATGAGTGTAAATGTACCTTTAAATTATTATTAACCACTATCATAATTTTCTTAATACATTTATTCCACAGTATTTTTTTAACTCAGCATATTGCCAAGGAAGTTGATAAATTAAATCTTTAAATGAATGGTTTGCTGTACTTCAGAAATCATTGACTTAGATTAGCAAAGTTGGTAAATACTACCTACTTGTATTTTTGAGGGCCATAACAAACATGAAGATTACATCATCTTATTAAAATCAGGAGACTTTGGGGTGCTTGTTCTCGAATTGCTAGTGGAGGTGGGGACACTTCGTAAGACTGTCAGCTAAGATGACAGCTAAGATGACCTGTCATTTGGAGAGTGAGCTGTTTTGTTAGCCAAATGGTGAGGTACTTTCACTAAGTACAGAGCATTTCACAGTTGAGAGAAGCCGGAGGGAAACTCTGGTGTGGAAATACTTGCTGTAGAATATTCTTGGTATTTTTGTTATCTAAAGAAGGAGGTAGAGGTGCTTGTCATTCAGAATGGTGTAGAAGGATCTGGAAGCTAGGAGGATGACTAAGGGTGTTTAATTAGGGGTGAGAAGGAAAACCTTGGTTATGATGCTCAGTCAGGTATGCCTGCCTTGTTTGCTTCCTTATTTCCTTTGATCAATAGCTGACCATTGTACTTCCCTCCCTGCAATTACACTTCCCTACCAGCAGCTTACCTCTGCATTACAAATTTACTGAGAAACTTCTTTTTTATGAGGTACTCAGAAAATGTTTGTACAGTGCCAAACTGCAGATATGGGGACATTCCAAATTGCATTAAATCATGCTTCAATAATCCACGTATTCTGTTGCATGTTACAATGTGTAACACTTAAATCAACAAAATTAAACCATAGGTCCAAAATTTGAGAAGATTGACATATTGCTAGAGAATTATAAAAGATTAAACGGGCAAAGAAAGGAGCAGACCCCAGAAATACTGCAGGCTGATGTTTGGCAAGCTATATTACTTTGTATCTAGAACTATGTAGGCAGTTTTGAAACATAGGTAATTAAAACCTTCATTTAAATCAACCCCCAAACAACTTGTCCCATGCACATGTGAACAAATGGTAGATTATCATTAGTAAGTGTTCTGAAAACAACTAAATACAGTATTTGTTTATATTGAAAAATAGAAGATCATCTTACAACTAATAAAATCAGTTGCCAGTGTGGACAGCCATGCAAAGCATAGTTAGACTCAATACAAAAACTCAAAATTTGAGGAACTTTTTATGTTAATACCTTTGAATAACAAAATCAGTGTTCAGTTTTTTATGGTTTAATATAATTCTTCTTGGCATCATAATTTTTCATCTGAGGCATTAACTCATCTTTTAGAAAAAAATCACATGTATTTAATTGCCTGGAGACATTAAGAATTTATATATCAATATATACACACACGTATGTATTTATTTTTTTAGGAAAAGGAGGATGACAAATCAGACACATCAAGCTCTCAGCAACAGAAAAGTCCACAAGGTCTGAGTGACACCGGGTATTCTTCTGATGGGATATCAAGTTCACTTGGTGAAATTCCAAGTCATATCCCCAGTGATGAAAAGGATTTACTCAGAAAATCTAATAAAAAAGACACTATTTCACAAGGAAGTCCACCAAGCCCCTCAGATCTAGCTAAATTGGAAAGTACTGTACTGTCTATTTTGGAAGCTCAGGCAAGTACACTTTCTGATGAAAAATCTGTGAAAAGCAAAGAGCTTTCTGAAACATTCGGTGAACAGACAAAGGATCAACATAAAACAAAGCCTTTGCCAGTCACTCCAGAATCTTACAGTTCAGATGAGGAAGACTTAGAAGCTATTCAAGAAGGTGAAGGAACCATTGTAGAAGATGGCAAAGGAAGGGCTTCCTCCCAGGCAGACTACAAGGAAGAAGATGAAGGAGATGACATATTGGCAAGAAGACAACGCTATGATTCTGTGGAAGACAGCAGTGAGAGTGAAAACTCGCCTGTCCCAAGGAGAAAAAGAAGAGCTAGTGTTGGTTCTTCAAGCAGTGATGAGTACAAACGAGATGACAGTCAGGGATCAGGTGACGAGGAAGACTTCATTAGAAAACAGATTATAGAGATGAGTGCTGATGAAGATGCCTCAGGTTCTGAAGATGATGAATTCATTAGAAATCAACTCAAAGAGATCAGTGTAACTGAAAGCCAAAAGAAAGAAGAAGTGAAAAGCAAAGCCAAAGGAACAGCTGGAAAACATAGAAGAATGGCACGGAAAAGTAGTGCAGGCTATGATGAGGATGCAGGAAGACGACATTCATGGCATGATGACGATGATGAGGCTTTTGACGAAAGCCCAGAGCCAAAATACAGGGAAACTAAAAGTCAAGACAGTGAAGAACTTGCAGTAACTGGAGGAGGAGGCCTTCGGCGTTTCAAAACAATAGAATTGAATAGTACGATAACAAACAAATATTCTGAAGCATCTGAACAACAGAAAGGTATTTTATATTTCGATGAAGAGCCTGAGCTAGAGATGGAGAGTCTTACAGATTCACCAGAAGATAGATCTAGAGGAGAAGGGTCTTCTAGTTTACATGCTTCTAGTTTTACACCAGGTACATCTCCTACTTCAGTGTCATCACTTGATGAAGACAGTGACAGCAGTCCTAGTCACAAAAAACTGGGAGGGGAGAGCAAACAACAGCGCAAAGCCAGGCATCGGTCACATGGTCCTCTTCTTCCAACTATTGAAGATTCTTCAGAAGAAGAAGAACTACGGGAAGAGGAAGAACTGCTAAAGGAACAAGAGAAACAGCGTGAATTAGAACAGCAACAAAGAAAAAGTTCTAGCAAAAAATCTAAAAAGGACAAGGATGAACTAAGAGCTCAGAGAAGAAGGGAACGTCCAAAGACTCCACCAAGTAATCTTTCTCCCATTGAAGATGCATCTCCAACAGAAGAATTACGACAGGCAGCAGAAATGGAAGAGCTGCACAGATCTTCCTGTTCTGAATATTCACCTAGTATTGAGTCAGATCCCGAAGGATTTGAAATCAGCCCAGAAAAAATAATAGAAGTACAAAAAGTTTACAAATTGCCTACTGCTGTCTCTCTATACTCACCAACAGATGAACAACCAATTGGACTCCCAAAAGAAGAAAGTGCTCAAAAGACATTGAAGAGTGCCGAAGAGGTATATGAGGAGATGATGCATAAGACCCATAAGTCCAAGCCGTTTCAAATTGCAAATGAAAAAGATGAAGTATTTGAAAAAGAATCTTTATATGGTGGAATGCTAATAGAGGATTATATTTATGAATCTTTAGTAGAGGATACTTACAATGGAGCTACTGATACTAGTCTTATAATGAGACAAGATGAGAGCAATGAATACATACAACAGAGAGGAAAAGAGAAAAAAATAAGAGCTTCAGAACAGATCTATGAAGAACCACAGAAAGTTACTGATGTACAGAAAGACTACTATAGTGTTGAGACTTTACATTCTATTGTGCCTCAAGAAGATATTGTTTCTAGTTCTTACATTATCCCAGAAAGTCATGAAATAGTTGTATTGGACAGCACAGTAACTTCCACCACTGAGGAAAAGCAGTTGTTAGATGCAGAAGCTGCTTATGAAGAGCTTATGAAAAGACAGAGGGTGCAGCTAACCCCTGGGTCCAGTCCAACACAACCAACTTCAGGTTTTGTTCCCACATCTGATACAAAGGTACCTAGTGTTGGAGAAATAGTGGATAGTAGTACATCTTTAACATCAAGCACTACTTCAGCAATCTCAGATGTATCGCCTGTCAGTAGCACAGCACTTTCTATTCCAGATGTTAAAATAACACAGCATTTTACAGCAGAGGAAATTGAAGATGAATACTTAACAGATTATGCTAGAGAAATTCAAGAAATAATTTCTCATGAAACGTCAATGTTGACATACTCTGAGACATCAGAAGGTGCTGCATCAGTTTTACCTTCTGATACAGCTTCCTTAACATCATCTACATCTTCAGTTTGTACCACAGATAGTTCATCACCTATAGATAGTGCAACCACAGGTGATGTAGATACAGCAGATGCTGTAAGTAAACTAGCAGATTCTGAAGGTGTCAGGTTAATAACCCAAGTTCCCTTAACATCTACAAAAGACTACTCTGAGGTGAGCATGCCTTATGAATCTATTGCCGGAGCCACTAAAAAGCAATCTATAGCATCAGATATAGAAAGTGTGGATCAAGCTGCAGTTTGTTTGCCTGAAACTACACCTCCAGTAGTGGCAACTACAGTTGTAAAATCCAAGCAATATGCAACGGATACAATTACCTCTGATACCTCCAAAGCAGAAAAGGAAGAAGCTAGAAAAATGAAAAGTACAGTAGAGGCTGGCATTGTCAAAATTCATCATGAAGAGTCACACAAAGAATTGGGTGTTGATATGGCAAGGATTAATTTGACTAGTGCTACATCTGAGCAACCACTTGTATGTATAGCATCAGTACCAGTTACAGAGCCTGCATCAGAAACATCTGTACCTACTCCCAGTGTTGTAAGTAAGACCAGCATGGTCTCTGTGCCTTCCTCAGCTCCTGCTGTAACACCCAAAGTATTCTCACTTTTTAGAAGCTCTTTTTTGGATTCTTCTGCACAACCTTCTCCACCCCCGCCTCCTCCTCCTCCACCACCTCCTCCACCACCCTTGCCTCCACCTATTTTACCCAAGCCAGCCATTTATCCTAAAAAGAAGTCACAGATTAAGACTCCAGCAGCAACAGCTCCCACAGTGGTATCTTCAGTCACAAGTGTTCCAGCACTAGAGTCCACAGCTGTATTAAAGAATCATGTGGTACCTATCACAAAAACATACACCCCAACACCACCTCCTGTACCACCCAAACCATCCTCCATTCCAGCAGGGCTTGTTTTCAGTCACAGGCCCACGGAAGTAACTAAACCTCCAATTGCTCCTAAACCAGCAGTTCCTCCGCTCCCAATAGCTGTTCATAAGCCAGCAGAAACACAGCCCAAACCAATAGGTTTGTCATTGACTTCAAGTATGACTCTGAATTTGGTCTCTGCAGCTGAATACAAAATAGCATCTCCCACTTCCCCTTTGTCTCCACACTCTAACAAGTCTTCACCAAGATTGACAAAACCCTCACAGGAAACCTATGTTGTCATCACATTGCCATCTGAGCCTGGAACTCCCACAGAAGCTATAACTAGTCAGGCTGTTACCAGCTGGCCTTTAGAAGCACCTTCTAAAGAACAGATTCCCCAGCCTATGCAACCAATTTTTACTCCATCCATGAAAACTATGGAAATTCAAAGTTTGGCAGATCAGAGTATGTATATTTCAGGTGCTTTGCAAACTATTCCTGTCACAACACAATCAACTTTTGAAAAAATACCTAGTTCAAAATCAGAAGTAGTAACAACAGAGGTAACCAAGACTACAGTGTCTGTGGCTAAGGGCCCAGTGCCTGGTTTTGGTTTAGGTAGTGTTGCTATTACTATACCTCCAGAGCCACTACATGTGGTAGATCAACCCAGGTACAGAGAGAATGGAAGATTCCATCCTTTGGGTGATGTCGTAGACCTTCGCACTTTAAGTAAGATGGATATTGAAATGAGAGACAGCTGCATGGATCTGTCTGCTGTTTCCATGGACGTGAGAAGGCAAATGCCAGTAAGTGAAACATGTGGGCGGCCAGTAAGTACTGTCCAGCCAGCTATAATAAATCTTAGCACTGCATGTGTTGCCGATCCTTCTCTGTCTGTAGTCACCGAGACAGTAACTGTAATGACCTGCACCACCACTGTAAGCTACACTGCCAGTACAGACAGCCTTGTGGATCTGGGGCATGCGATGACAACGCCACTTCAGCTAACAACGTCAAGACATTTTGAGCCTGCATACAGAGTAACAGGCACCCAGGCTTTCTCTGCAGGTAGAGATGAAGTGCCAATAAATTTATCCCTGGGTACTTCAACACATGCAGTGACATGGGCTACTACAAAGCCTGTTACTGTACCACCTGTTGGTGTTACAAATGGTTGGACTGATCTCTCCACTTCTCAGGAGCCAATGGAGAGTGGAGCAGTTGACCTTAGCACTACAAAATCCCACAGAACAGTAGTAACAATGGATGAAACTACTTCAGGTATCATAACAACAGTAATAGAAGATGATGAAAAGCCTGTGGATCTGACTGCAGGGAGAAGAGCTGTCTGCTGTGATATGGTTTATAAATTGCCATTTAGTAGGACCTGTACAGCACAGCAGCCGCCAACTACACTTCCTGAAGATCGCTTTGGTTACAGAGATGACCATTATCAGTATGATCGTTCAGGGTCATATGGCTACCGAGGAATGGGAGGTATGAAACCATCTATGTCTGACACAAACTTATCAGAAGCTGGACTGTTTGCATACAAAAGCAAGAATAGCTTTGACTATCGAGTTGGGGCAACTGATGCAGCAGTAGATCTTACTTCTGGAAGAGTTACTACAGGTCAGTATGACACAGCAGCAGATCTTTCTTTGAAATATAATTTTGATGTTCCTCACCTCATTTCAGGATGATTTTTTTATTATTTTTCCCCTCCTTCTGTTGTTTTGTTTTCTTTTGGACAGTGTGACAAATTATTCTGGATTACACGTGTTTTTCATTTCTTCATTTTACATATGTGTTTTGCACAGAGGTGCCTGCATGTGCCTGCATGTTCAGAAATGCTGTTTCCTTCACATCTAAAGTAGATCATTAACCTGAAGATTTGCATGCAGTTTCCCCTTCCCATTTAATTCATCAAGATGGGATGACTTTCAGAATCCGCAAAGCAGCATTCTTTTGTGGGACTGGACTGTAACTTTGCACTGTAATTTCAGGTGAGGTTATGGATTACTCAAGCAAGACTACTGGTCCTTATCCAGAGACTCGGCAGGTGATTTCTGGCATCGGGCTCAGTACACCACAGTATTCCCAAGCAAGAATGGTATCATCTCTGGGTTCCCAGTTTGGCATTGGAAGTGTTTTAAGATCATCCAATGGTGTTGTTTATTCTTCAGTAGCGACTCCAATCCCATCCACATTTGCCATCACTACACAACCTGGTTCTATTTTCAGTACAACTGTGAGAGATTTACCTACTGTCCAAACAATTGACTCGATGCCCTCTTTATCAACTTTGCAACAGAATCAACCACTCCCAAGATCATACAGTTTCTTGACAACAGTGGCAGCTGAAAAAGATAGCGCAATTACTGCCATTGATATGGAGACAGGGCTACCACCTCTTACCATAGAAACTATTCCCACTGAGCCAACCAACTTGATACCTGCTTTAACTACAGCATCTGAAGTTTATACAGATGTAATTGAAGATGAGGTTGCCCTTCTCATTGCCCCTGAAGAAGGCAAACAGCAGCAGCTTGATTTGGAGCGTGAACTTCTTGAGCTTGAGAAAATTAAGCAGCAGCGCTTTGCAGAAGAGCTGGAATGGGAACGTCAGGAAATTCAAAGATTTAGGGAACAAGAAAAGTTTATGGTGCAAAAAAAGCTTGAGGAGTTGCAATCCATGAAACATCATCTCTTATTTCAGCAAGAGGAGGAACGACAAGCTCAGTTTATGATGAGGCAAGAGACATTAGCCCAGCAGCAGTTGCAGCTTGAACAATTCCAACAACTTCAACAACAGCTCCACCAACAGTTAGAGGAGCAAAAAATTCGTCAAATATATCAGTATGGTTATGACCCTTCAGGAACTGGCTCACCACAAACTACCACAGATCAAACACTTTTGGAAGGACAGTATGCAACCACAGAAAATGGCCAGTTTTGGCCTACTGATGATGCAACCACTACGGCTTCGGGAATGCTGGGTATTGAAATTCCACAAAGCCAAACATGGTATACAGTTCAGTCTGATGGCATTACCCAGTACATACCTAGGTCTGGTATCCTAAGCTCTGTTTCAGAAATGTCTCTTAAAGACATTGATGTTAGAGAGGAGAAGCAATTGAAAAAGAGAAGTTCTATGCCAAAATTACGTGGTCCATATGAGGAGCTTGAGGAGACCCTGGAAGAAGAGCCCCGGTGCTTCAAAAAAATAGTGGACAGTGGAGTGCAAACTGATGATGAAGATGGAGCAGACAGAGGTTACACAAACAGGAGACGGAGAACTAAGAAGAGTGTTGATACGAGTGTTCAGACAGATGATGAAGATCAAGATGAATGGGATCTTTCTAGCAGATCCAGAAGAAAGCCTCGTGTAGGGAAATACAGTGAGAGTACCACTGAGGCAGACAAAGCTAAACAATTCTCCAAAGTATCTAGTATTGCAGTTCAGACAGTGGCAGAGATTTCAGTACAAACAGAACCTGTAGGAACAATAAGAACACCTTCAATCAGGGCCCGATTGGATGCTAAGGTTGAAATCATAAAGCACATTTCAGCTCCAGAAAAGACATATAAAGGAGAAAGTTTGGGATGTCAAACAGAGACAGAGTCAGATACTCAAAGTCCCCAATATCTGTC
>WAAD01037825.1:51144-62819 GCA_013389945.1 Fregata magnificens
AGCTTCATCTCCTCAGAAAGATAAAAAACGCCCAACACCATTAGAGATAGGATACTCATCCCACCTTCATCCAGACTCCACGTTGCAGGTAGTGCCTTCCCCTCCGAAATCTCCCAAAGTTCTCTATTCACCCATTTCACCTGTTTCACCAAGCAAAGTTATAGAGTCAGCATTTGTACCCTATGAAAAACCCATCACTGATGACATCAGCCCTCAGAAGATGCTGCATGCTGACATTGCCAAGGTTCCTCCATCAAGCCCAAAGGCAGCAAAGATGATGCAACGCTCTATGTCTGATCCTAAGCCCCTGAGTCCCACAGCAGAAGACAGTTCCANAATGATCTCTTGTAGAACCTAAGTCCAAAATTTCACCAGTGGTTCCCATATCCAGTTAAAAAGTTTTTGTTTTTTTTTTTTTTTTTTTTTTTTTTAATATACAATTCTACAGCTATCAGTACAGCATGAGGGCTGACACACTCATTTGCAATACCTGTGTATGTAGTCTTTTTGCAGACCTTGCTGAAGGGTCCCAAGGAATGTCTGCTATCTAAAGCAATGGTTATTTGCTTCATTGCTTTGCCTGGAAATAGAGGAATCCATATTACAGTCTTACTAATATTCAGAAAAAAACAAATTCTTGTTCACAATTTGGAAGGCACTTTATGTTTTACATGGCAATTAATTGCCAATATAATGGTTACCACCAATTCTTCAGAAAATTAAAGGCATTTTCTTTCTAATCATGCAACACCCAGCTCTTGTGGCACAGTCTGTAGTGCATTTACCCTGAAATTACTGCATGTGCCTTCTGAGAGGCAGCTAACACCGGATTTATAATTACCTTAGCTGTACTTTTTGACCCTTGTGAGGTTTCTTGGCCATTTGTGATTCTGTGGGTAATCTTGTGTCCCAATGTGTACATCTTTTATCTCTCCCAGACCAAAAGGTCTCATATCACGAATCCGGTTTTTATTTGTTTGTTTTGGATAAGGAGGATTATCAAGAAGTTATGCAAGTGTTGAGGGCTGTTTCATATGGGGTCAGAGGAGGCAATTTTGAATAAGGCTGTCATCATCAGGGTTAAAATTTTTCATTTCTGCAGTATTCCTTTTCCTTGAGTAGTAAGATTTCTGATTTGGGAATCAGTCCGTTGTTTTTGAATAAGAGGAAGAAGTCTTGGCTAAAAAAATACCTTTACAATTTAACATGGTTTTGGCTGTCCTTTTGTCCGAGTCCATTCTCTTCTCTCAGTTGCAGGGTCAGTATCTTATTTGTCAGAGCTCTGGAAGAGTTGCCATTAGAGTTCTTCAGCAATTTTTATCTTTTATGTTCAATTATCTGTGAATACATGAACGATAGTACAGGCTGGATAGAATAAAGAAGGTTTTTTCTCTATGATGATTTGTGGTGGCTTTCAAATGCAGAATTATCTGGTTAAACCCTCCAAGGCTCCCTCTGTAAGCAGTTTCTGCAGCTTCACATATTTGTGCGGATATTAAATGCTTCCTGTGCTGTTACTGCTTGCAAAACAGTACTTGGAAGTTTGAAGGGCAAACTGCAGTCATGGCATTGGCAGTCCATATCAACATCATTCCCTAATGCAGGATTAGCACAGTGGGGGAAACTGTAGCATGAGCACTAAGGTTTCATGTAGAGGGTTAGGAACAGCATCTTGAAGAACGTTGCTCATGAGTTAGAAAATGTTGGATTCTACTAGATATTGGAGAGCAGGTATACTATTGTAAAATAACTGTCAGTGTAGTGAAACTATTACTGAGGACAAATTACTCAGTTCACTTATTTCATAGATACATATATATTTGATATGTATTGTATACTTTGTATGATGGATGATGAATTCTATAAACAGCTGATTGTTTAAAGACCTTTACAGTAGAGTTTGGACATATACAGTATTCATTAATGAGACATGGAAACAAAGGGCTTGTACATCATTGGGGTTTTTTTACCCACATGTTTATTACCATTTTGCTTTGAGCCCAAACAGTAATGAGCTGTATTGTTCTCATTAGCATGCAGCCATCAAGCAGCAAATAGCCCGTGTCTCAAAGTACTTAGTCTAAATAAATGAGGTGGACATTTTTATGTAACATGGGGTGCAAGTAGACAAGTGCAAGGAAAGTAAAAAACTTCCATGGATATAAAGTGGGCTGCACTAACTGTGTCATGTGGTATATGGTGAGGAAGCTGCTCTGTAAACCTCCCATGACCATCTTGTCTGCTTTCAGCTCTGATGTTAAGTTGAGCATTAAGTCTGTTATATCCTCTCCTTCTGATAAGAGTTTTGTTGATTAAGTATCTGCGGTTCAGTTAGCTTAGGCTGGGATCAGGTACATGAAATTTAAAGGAGGAAAAGAGATATATGACAAAACAAGAAAATACTTAGAGTGACACTTGCAGAAAGCAATCTAATGACCTCATCAGCATCTGGAAATATGGACATAAATTGCTTTTGCAGTTGCTATATCAGTTTCAGTTCTCGATTACTCAGTCCAGTTATGTTGTGAAGGAGGGATCTGCAGTATAAGATCTAAATGATCTCCTAGTTTCCGCAAGACTCATAGTATTCTCTACAGCATGTCTATGTTTGTTTATACCAGCTGAGAACTTGGTTTTAGGACTGTAACATCTTGGAGGCACAGGAAAGAGTGGACAGTGATTTCTTCTTTTGTACCTTTTGTTACATGCAAAAGTTCTTCCTGAAAGTTAGCATACACACAGTGTCACTGCTGACAAAGTGTAAACCTTGTTGACATTTTTTCAACTGTAGAACTGTGTTGTTATAGCAACTTATCGTTGTTGTACTTGAGTTTAAATATGGGATCGCTTTTGGATTATCCTGCTAAGTATGAAAGTAAGACGTTTCCTCAACTTTAAAATATTTTTGGACTGTTTTTTCATTCTTTGTTTGTACAGTGCCCACAACAGCTAAAGTCCTTGTCTGTTAATTCTCTGTGTACCCCTTTTGTGCCTCCTGACTGGAGACCTCCTAATTGCCTAATTATAAAAAGGGAAAGGTAGAAGGGATCAGTTATGTCATTCAAAACTATGAAGTTCAGTGCAGAAAAACTTGTGAAACAACTCACTCTGTAAAAGAGAATTTACTAGAGCTGAACATAAAAGAATAAAATGGAAAAGAAAGATTGATCTTTCACTACCTTAGGGAAATGGAGTGTGTATATGAATATTTTTTGCATGGATGAATATCCCATCACTTGTTTAATAGTTCTTGTTTCAGGGTTATGTCTTTGTCTGCATTCATAAACATTGCAGGTGAAAAGGTTGTTCATGTGTTCATGTATATGTTTCACAGGCTTTTTTTAATGACAGTTTATCAAAAAAGTTGATCCTTATGCAATCAGTGGGACTAAAAGGGTAAGAATAAAATTGGTCTCTTTCTAAAGGATTACAATGAAATGATACCTTGGCCTTCAGACAATGCACTTTCATTATTCATGTCCTTCTTCCACTGAAAAATATATTTAGTACAACATTTCAAGAAAAAAGATTATGGATACTATGACTAAGATGATTAAATTATGTCTCTATGTTTTAGAACTGCTGCTTTAAATATAACTTTATTGTTTAATGCACCTCCTATGGGAAGTTATTACACTGTTTTATCTAATCTAGTATAAGTGAAAGGCTGAAAAATAACCTGGCAGCTAATCACATAATAATAACTATCCCAATAATATTGCTTTCAGTGATGGCACATTTAATTTTCAGATAACAAGTTATATGTTTACATTACATTTTCATTTATTGTCTATCTACTGTCTAAACTTGAAGTGGGAGGGGCACAATATCAGGCTTGCCCGTGACAAGCTGTGGGATGACACGCCAAGGTTCGAGCAATGGGATGCTAGCAAGGGCCCTCAGCTTGTTGCTCTGAAACGTGCTGGCTACACTGCAGCACACTTGAAGTCTTACGGAGATGAGCCAGGGGGTCCTGAGGCAATAGGAGCCAACAGGGAAACACCAGTGAAAAAACTCAAAGGAATTAGGGGGTGTTCCTCTAAGAAGGTGACACGGCCGACAGCCCAGCTGAAGTGCCTCTACACCAATGCACGCAGCATGGGCAACAAACGGGAGGAGCTGGAAGCCACCGTGCTCCTAGAAAGCTACAACCTAGTTGCCATTACTGAAACTTGGTGGGACAAATGCCATGACTGGAGTGCACCTACCGATGGCTACAGGCTGTTCAGAAGGGACAGGCAAGGAAGGAGGGGCAGAGGGGTTGCCCTCTACATCAAGAAATGGATAGAGTGTGAAGAGCTGTCTCTGAAGAATAGCCATAAGCAGGTTGAAAGCTTATGGGTAAGAATCAGAGACTGAAGTAACAAAGGGAACCTTGTGGCTGGTGTCTACTACAGGCCACCCGATCAAGGGGAGCCTATTGACGAAGCCTTCTTACTCCAGCTACAGCAGGCATTGCGCTCACAGGCTCTTGTCCTGCTGGGGGAATTCAGCCACCCTGACATCTGCTGGAAAAGTAGCACAGCAAACTATAGGCAATCCAGGAGACTCTGGGAATGCATTGGGGATAACTTCTTAAGCCAGGCAATAGTCAGCCCTACCAGAGGTGATGCGATTCTGGACCTGTTGGTCACCAACGCAAGTGAGCTAATCAGTGACTTTAAGACTGGAGGCAGCCTGGGCTGCAGTGATCATGCACAGGTGGAGTTCGCAGTCCTGAGAGATATGGGTCAGGTGAAGAGTAAAGTCAGGACCCTGAATTTTAGGAAAGCAAGATTCCAGCTCTTCAAGGAGTTAGTCAGAAGGACCCCCTGGGAAACTGCCCTCAGGGACAAGGGAGCAGAACAGAGCTGGCAGATCTTTAAGGACACTTTCCATAGAGCACAAGAGCTCTTGATCCCCAGATGTCAGAAATCAGGCAAGGAAGGCAAGAGACCGACATGGCTGAGTCAAGACCTGCTGGTCAAACTAAAGGGCAAGAAGGAAATGCACAGACAGTGGAAGCAGGGACAGGTGTCCTGGGAAGAGTATAGGGACGCTGCCCGGTTGTGTAGGGGTGGGGTCAGGAAGGCCAAGGTGCAGCTGGAGCTGAACTTGGCAAGGGATGCAAAGAATAATAAGAAGGGCTTCTACAGGTATGTCAGCCAGAAAAGGAAGGCCAAAGAAAGTGTACCCCCACCCCCCTGATGAGCAAGACTGGCAAACTGGTAACAATAGACGAGGAGAAGGCTGAGGTACTCAACAACTTCTTTGCCTCAGTCTTCACTGGCAACCTCTCTCCCCACACCTCTCAAGTGGCTGGACCACAAGGCAGGGACTGGGGGAGCAAAGTCCCTCCCACTGTAAGAGAAGATAAGGTTTGTGACCACCTGAGGAACCTGAACAGTCTATGGGACTTGATGAGATGCACCCCAGAGTCCTGAGGGAATTGGCTGATTGCCAAGCCACTCTCCATGACATTTGAAAAGTCATGGCAGTCAGAGGAAGTCCCAGGCAACTGGAAGAAGGGAAATATTGTGCCCATTTTTAAAAAGGGTAGAAAAGAGGCTCCTGGGAACTACCGACTTGTCAGCCTCACCTCTGTGCCTGGGAAGATCATGGAACAGATCCTCCTAGAAGCTATGCTAAGGCACATGGAGGACAGGGAAGTGATTCGAGACAGCCAGCATGGCTTCACCAAGGGCAAGTCCTGCCTGACCAACCTACTGGCCTTCTATGATGGAGTGACTACATCAGTGGACAAGGGAAGAGCTACAGATGTTGTCTGTCTGGACTTCTGTAAGGCCTTTGACACCGTCCCCCACAACATCCTTCTCTCTAGATTGGGGAGATACAGATTTGATGGGTGGACTGTTCGGTGGGTGAGGAATTGATTGGATGGTCGCATCCAGAGGGTAGTGGTCAACAGCTAAATGTCCAGATGGAGATAGGTGACAAGTGGTGTTCCTCAGGGGTCTGTACTTGGACCAGTACTGTTTAATATCTTCATCAATGACATAGACAGCAGGATCAAGTGCACCCTCAGCAAGTTTCCAGATGACACCAAGCTGAGAGCTGCGGTTCACATGCCTGAGGGACGGGATGCCATCCAGAGGGACCTGGACAAGCTTGAGAAGTGGGACCGTGTGAACCTCATGAGGTTCAACAAGGCCAAATGCAAGGTCCTGCACATGGGTTGGGGCAACCCCTGGTATCAATACAGGCTGGGGGATGATGGGATTGAGAGGAGCCCTGCGAAGAAAGACTTGGGGGTACTGGTGGATGAAAAGCTGGACATGAACCGGCAATGTGCGCTCGCAGCCCAGAAAGCCAACTGTATCCTGGGCTGCATCACAAGAAGCGTGGCCAGCAGGTCGAGAGAGGTGATTCTCCCCCTCTACTCTGCTCTGGTGAGACCCCACCTGCAGTACTGCATCCAGCTCTGGAGCCCTCAGCACAGGAAAGACATGGACCTACTGGGGTGGGTGCAGAGGAGGGCCATGAAAACCATCAGAGAGATGGAACACCTCTCCTATGAGAAAAGGCTGAGAGAGTTGGAGTTGTTCAGCCTGGAGAAGAGATGGCTCCAGGGAGACTTTATTGCAGCCTTTCAGTACTTAAAGGGGGCTTATAAGAAAGATGGGGACAGACAGGGCTGGTTGTGATAGGACAAGGGGTAATGGTTTTAAACTAAAAGAGGGTAGACTTAGACTAGATGTAAGGAAGAAACTTTTTCCAGTGAGGGTAGTGAAACAGTGTAACAGGTTGCCGAGAGAGGTGGTAGATGCCCCATCCCTGGAAACATTCAAGGTCAGGTTGGAGGGGGCTCTGAGCAACCTGATCTAGTCGGAGATGTCCCTGCTCATTGCAGGGAGCTTGGACAAGATGAACTCCCCAACAGTGACTTTGATAGACTGTCCCACAGTCCAGCATGGTAGGATTCCACAGAGTGCAAAGCCATAGTGGTGGTTTCCATGAGGGCACCGGGAGGTGTTAGTAGAGTTTGGAAGTGGAGATTGAAATTCATCCATTCAGCAGCAAGAGAAAATTGTGAGTACCTGTCTAGTTTAATAAAGAAATAGCTTTACACCAGTGCGTCACAGACTCAAGTCACATGCCAGTCACAGTCAACTTCGGCACTTGTAAACATTGCATATGTGTAATCAAAGATGGAAGTTGTCTTCCTTTTGCCTTTGGATGCAGAATGCCTGCTCAACTAAACTGAAGCAAATTGCAAAAGATCTTGCATATGAACTGTCACGGACATATAACATCTACAGCTAAGCAGTGCATAAAGACTCAGCAGAAGTATTTGTATTAGTGAAACTAATGCAAAGACATCCGTCAACAGCCTGTCAGGTTAAGGATAGAAATTGTACGTTTAAGCTTCAACAATTAAAACAAATTCTATCAATCTGTTTATTAAGAGAGTTAACAGAGACTTTTCTCAAATTTTTCATCTGATACGAGTTGCTGCAATTGCAAGGCAAATGTAATTCAAATCTGTATACTATAGTAAAAAAGATAATGATTTCAAGCAAAATCCCAAAAGATTGTTTCTTTATTTAGGTAAGAATTGCAGGACTTCATCTGTCACTGTAGTAAGAGCGGAAGTGATTTTATGCTGATTTTAAAAATGTAAATTTTCATAAATTTAAAAGTAATGAAAACAGAGCACATTAATCTGTGTTTTATCTTCTATAGTATTCTGAAGTTTTCAACTTTAAAACTGAAGGTTAGGACATCAGTGATTTGGGCTATCCTTTGCTGTGTCAGATGTGCTGTACATCTGCGCACTGAAAAGGGGAATCAGGGTAGTTGCTCCCGGTAGAATTAAAACATTCCATATATCATATCCATGATGTTTTGCTTGTTTATTCAGGATTAAGCTGATCACCAGGCTTTTTTGACAGCAAGGAATGTTCTGCTTGGGTAATGAATAGAGATAAGGAGTAGGGATAGTTACCTGATTTGGGGTTGGGTATTTCTGTTTACCTTCCTCAGAAGCAGAGAGTAGGTTCTTTCTTAGTGTCATGCCAGAATTTCAGGTAGCAGATTTCTGCTATTGTTGGAGCACAGGACATTGGTGTTTCCCTTGGTTTCTTGTTACCTGGGCCTAATTCCAGCTAAAAGGGGTTGGTACTTCGTCATAGCTCTTATAGTTATTGTAAAATATTCAGAAGTGTTTTGTGGTCTGAGAAAGAGGTGGTCACATGTTTGTAACTGCAAAAGGCTTAATTCAGTGACTTTAATTTTCCATTTTAGTCCCGTGAACTGGTCCAGAAAAAAGGTATGACATTTTGTTTTCTGTAAAATTTATATTTCAATATAAAGGAGCCATTACCTGTTGCAAAAACAGCTGCTATTTGGGTTTAAGTACAGATGGGTGTTGGGTGAGGAACCATCTTTGGTAGTATGGTGTTAGAGTAACCTAGATTTAAAGTGCAAGTTTTTTTTTCCTTTGCTTCTAAGTGATGTCTGTGGGCTGTGGTTTAATGAAACTCTTCTTCAGGCACTGGTGACAACTGGTCCTTCATCTTGGCCATGCATACACCAGTCTTAAAGAACAGTCTGGGAGCAGCCTGATTTGCATGATTCATATGGTTTGCATTCAGTTCGTGAACTGCATACCCAGGTCTGCCTGACGGTATGTTACCACACTTAGCAATAGGCTAAGTCACTAGGTCTGATTAGGCACACAGGTTCCTGCAGCCCTGAAGAGTCGCCTGCAGCTGCATATGAGGCTGGTTCATTGCTTATGGGCAGGAGATCTTATTTTGAGAATGAATTCAGGCCAGCAATCCAGAGAAGGTGTAGATGTACCTACTGAGTTCCTTTTGTGCTTGAATATCAAGTCACACAATTTTTTGTGCGTTTCAAACTAGTTCACTGGAAACTGACTTGAAAAGAGGATCTCACACATATCTAGAAACAATTCTAGACAATCATCTTATCCCTCTGTAAATAGTAAAATACGATTTACCTATCTTCCCCTTTAACTATGTGGTTTTAGCTAGATTTAAGGTTATTTCTTCCACTAATGGTCTGAATTATGTACAATTTAGAGTCCTGTTAACATTTCAAGCTACCTGCTTCCTGTGCTGTATTTGAAATCCTTTGGAATAACATTTATGTGACTCAAATGAAGCATCTTTCTCCCATCTGTCAGATCTTCAGAACAGAAAGACTACCCCACATTTGCTCAACGTATCATATAAACATTATTTTCTAAAGCACATTTAACTGGGTCAGTCTGTCTTGCCTGATACTTTTAGGTTAGTTGATTTCACACCTTCTCTATTCAACCAAAGGACATTCATGTATAATAGAAAATTATTATGGTATTCACTCTTTTGCTTTTCAAAGGGGATCCTTAACAATCTTTTATAAAGCATGAGATTTATGGCAGAGCTGACAAAGAGCCTAGGTTTTCTGTCACTTGGGCCTTTTCTCACCTGCTGTCAGCTTATCCATCTTCCTCTTAAACTGGCTCTCATATACACATTAAAAAACCGCCCTGGCCACCAATCCCATCCATCACTCTTTTATCTTCCATAAAAGAGAAAGAATGAAGGTACAATAATATCTTTCCACTCATTTTCAGCTGACTTGGTTATCTTGGTTATCCATTTTAGGAATACTTTGAGTTTCGGGTGTGGGGAGAGGCCAATATCATGTTCCCTGTTTTAAAGTAATAAATACAGAGTATAAGTGTATACAGCAGAACCAAGCAGGTGCGAAAGAATGACAGAGGGGCACATACCGACCAGCAAGTTTTGGCCTACTTCAGCTTTGTTTTGCCTCAGACTTTTGTCTCCTGTCAAGCCATGGATTACTGTAGTTAGTCTGAATAAGTAGTAAGAGGGTAAGATTTCTACTAGTGTAATTGCCTGACTGAACTCAAAAAAGAGTTTCTTTCATGTGTTCTGCTGGTAAGTTTGGCTTCCTGCGTTTTATTCTGTCCACTCGTTTATGAGCAGCTATGACTGAAGCACAGGAAAATCATATTGTACTGAGCAAATGAACATACATTCTCCAAAAGGAGCAGAAGACCAACGTCTATAAAATCTTCCCTAGAAAGGAAGCACTGACTGTGCTATGTTAGCAAGTTGTTTGGTACAATAAAAACAGAACAATTGATAAAAGTAGCCGATGCTAAAGTATCTGTGAGTATACTGCGTTGTTGTCCAAAGTGAGCCAGTCATTCATTTGGAGTGGTTTTTCCTACTGGGATTTGAGCACATTTGAGATACACTTAGGAGGGAGCTTCCTAATAAGCTTTCTCCAAAAGGAATCTAGTTTTCATGCATGAAAACCTCCCTCCAAACTGTAACAACGTGTACTAACTAGAGAAAACCAATTTGTTCTTGTCAAGGTACTCCAAACTTCATCTCATAACAAAACATAAGCTTTAATTCCAACACTTTTGCCCATCATTTTATTAAAATATTTTTAAGTATGTAAAGTATGGTCTTGATCAGCCAAATGTGATTAATGTTGCTTGGAAGTGATCCAAGACTGGCAAAAACCCATGATAGCTCATATGTCCTATATGAAGATTACTAAAAAAAAGAACCAAGAACCACAGCACATCCAAATCTTACGATCAGATATAATTAAATACAACAAAATATTCAGAACAGTAAAAAGATGTTCTGTATTCCTCTTCATCTCCACTGTGTTAATGGGTACCTTTCCTCTGCATATGAGGCCTCTAGGATGCTCCTTTAACAGAAATCAGTGCATTTAAAATTCTCCCTGTTTTTTTATTTTGGGGGTTTTTTTTAGAAACAGTTCAGGGTATGCCAGTATTGAGATAATTATTCTGTGTAATCAATTCCTTAGAATTTAAAGGGGTGCATCTCCATTAAATTCTGATACCTGGGCATACTTTCTCCAGGGACAAGCATGTCCCTGGAGATTAATTTATTTTTAGCATATGAGCTTCTAAAAAGTTCAAAACTCTACATTTCCTCCTAAACAAAAATATGAAAAATATCTGCACAGCTAGATATACCGCATATGATCACCCCAAAAAGTAAAAATAAAAAAAGGATTAAATGAAGGTAGCCAGTAATCTTTGGGCTAGATGTGTGTTGTTAATACTTATCACTGCATTATTAAATTCATAAATCGTCTACCAGAGCTCTGAAGTTTTACTTCCCATCTCTAGAAATACTGGCTAGGTCAGATTCTCTCATGCTGTCGGTGTTTCAAATTGCAATGTGGGCTAATAACACCTGACAGGTATGGGGTTTTTTAAAATTAATAAGTCTTGCCTGTGCTAGAACTACCTACCTCGGTTCTGATCCTCAAAATTCTTCTATTCAGGCATTGATTTTCTGAGTCAGTGATTTCATATTAAAAATAATTTGTTAAGATAAATAACTATTTACAGTTATGAATTAAACTCAGTGTAGGCATATGGATTTACATATTGATGCTGCAAAATCAAATTTTAGTATGAAATATTGAGAAAAATAGTCGCTTCTACTGTACTTCTTTACTTTCTTACTCCAGCACGACATTATTTATTGATAAACTAAAATTTTTGCTATTTCTATTTTTTAATGGAAGTTTACTTTCCATCTGCCAACTGGAAGTAGATATCTTAAGTCAAATTGGTCACTGCCAAACTGGAAGGCAGTTTTAAGTGGGTCAAACAAGGGTTTGTCATAGGCTTGACTCTTTAATAA
>WAAD01037827.1:2392-24786 GCA_013389945.1 Fregata magnificens
AAATGAACCCTCTCAGCCAAGTCAGGTATGTGCCTTTCTTTGGGGAAAAACAGAGTGAGATTAGAATTGAAAGATGTTTACCATAGGAAACCATCTTAGGAAGTTATAGGAGCAATGTCGACTAGTGCAATTTTACCTTAAAGGAACGTTAAATCTTGGCTGGTGTTTCAATAGAATGATAATGCCAGCATTATTGTTCTCCTAATTTTCTCATATGACAGACGGTAACGAAACATTTGTTTTCTTTTTGCTGGAAATCCAGTGGACATTGAGTGAAAAAATAAGGCACTTTTCAAGCATTCAGGTAGGTCTGGTAGTCATAATTAATAACTTTTTAGGCAAATAAATAAATACACTGAATCTTAAAATCAAGAGAGAGAAACTCATATTAAAATGAAAATTATTCTCTGACATATCCAAAGTGGAGAAGCAGTGTTTCTGCTGCAATTTTCTTTCCATTGTAATGATTGATTTCTGTCACTAGTTTTTAAAACCTTTGACATGAAGCAACCAATTTCTTCTGTTTAAATTATTTTGTATCTTTTATAATAATAATAGTTGCTCTCACCAATCACAGGGAAAAAATGATTCCTTAATTTGCTAGAGAACAGAACGGTTTTGTCAAGAATTAAGTAACGGGTAGGTTTATATTGTTTCCTGGTTGGAGGTGGTAAGATCTTTCTGAAAGATGTCTGAGATCTCTTTACACTGTTTCACTTAGAACCGATCAAGAGAGTTAAATCAGACATGGACCTGACACTAATTTCACAAAAAAATTCACAGATCACAATGAGCATATCTCCAAAAGAAGAAAAAGAAATATTAGAATATATATATTCTTTATCAATTCTGACAGTACAGTCTTAGAGTTATTAAAAGTCAAAGAACTGAGCAGATGTCTAGCAATGCTGAATTATACAGTCTGAATAACTTTTATAACTAGCAGATCCAGTGCAATCTTTTCTTGACTGTTAAATGTCTGTCAGTAAATGCTGATGCTTAATATCAAGTGGTTAACAGAGCCAGCTGTGTACTGTTCATGCTTAATAGAAGTGAAAAAATTGAAGATTAACATAAAACAGGTAAATTTCGCTTCTTTACTGAAATTATATGATGTATAACGGTTTTCATTGTATTTTTAGTGAATATTCAGAGGGATCAGCAGGGGGTCAAGCAAGCTGGGGAAACGACTGCAAAATACCTTTGCTAATTTCTCTCTCTTTTTTGCAAATGGAGACTTAACGAGAGAAAGAACAGAAATTATTTTATTAACCTTATAGAACTCTTGACCATATTTTGACTTTTGGGGAATTACATTAATTGATGTAGGAATGCGTGGATATAATTTTTTTGGTTTGTCAAACTGTTTAACAGACAGTGCAAGTTTTGTCCGAGATTTTGTGAATAATCTGCTTTCTTGATATTGTTTTGTACACACCAGGAAATAGTGGCAACTTTTAACCTGCATTTTAAAGTCCAGAACATGATACCTAAAGATACATGGCTATGTAGGAATTCAAATAGGGTAGCAGATAAGTTTTCAAAATAAGGGTAAAGTATATAAAATAGAAAAGCTTTTGCTGCAGCGTATAATAGAAAAGTTTGGGTTACACTGAGCTCTTGATATCTGCTGCCATGATTGCAAGGCTCCAGGCATGAGTGATGATTAGCTAAAATAGCTTAGAAGAGTCATTTCTGATAGTATTACTGCAGAGGGGGAAAAAAAAAGGCAAACAAACCAGAAACCTCTGATAGGAATCATAGAATCATAGAATCATAGTATGGTTTGGGTTGGAAGGGACCTTAAAGATCATCTAGTTCCAACCCCCCTGCCATGTTCAGGGCCACCTTCCACCAGACCAGGTTGCTCAAAGCCCCATCCAACCTGGCCTTGAACACTTCCAGGGATGGGGCATCCACAATTTCTCTGGGCAACCTGTGCCAGTGCCTCACCACCCTCATAGTGAAGAATTTCTTCCTTATATCTAATCTGATTCTACCCTCTTTCAGTTTAAAGCCATTACCCCTTGTCCTGTCACTACAGGACCTTGTAAAAAGTCCCTCTCCAGCTTTCTTGTAGGTCCCCTTGAAGTACTGGAAGGCTGCTGTAAGGTCTCCCCGGATCCTTCACTGCTCCACGTTGAGCAACCCCAACTCTCTCAGCCCGTCTTTGCAGGAGAGGTGCTCCAGCCCTGTGATCATCTTCGTGGCCCTCTTCTGGACTCATTCCAACAGGTCCATGTCCTTCTTATGTTGGGGGTCCCAGAGCTGGACACAGTACTCCAGGTGGGGTCTCACCAGAGCGGAGTAGAGGGGAGAATCACCTCCCTCAACCTGCTGGTTGCAAGACATGAATCCAAGACATGACTCAATGGGTTCCAAACCTTTGACCCGTATTGGGTGCCATATTACTAATGTTTTATCTTAAAAGTACAAATGAACTCACCTGCATCTGTATGCTTTTTCAAGAGTAATAGGTGGACCTAAAGAGTTTGCCAGGCAAGATTTCTAAGTTTAAAGCTCAGGAGGAAAATGAAAGCTTAGACTTAACTGAAGTTGGGTGTATTCCACAAACCCGCTGTTCAAAGATTTACTTGATCTCTTATCAACTGATGTGTACAATGGATCAACATAACACAAGTAACCACACTGAGAAGTTTGTGTATTCAAATAATTCTCTTTTATTTTGAAAAATAAAACAATATTTTGTGTATATTTATATTTAAGAATCAACTTACAGACAAAGCATTGGGCCATAAAGACATATGAGCAGTAAGTACAAAATTGCTGTGACTATCACCGTTGATAATGCATTAGCAGGCAAAGTAGGCAGATTAATTTACTTATGGTAAGCTAAGTGCATTCTTGGCTCATAAAGGGAAATCATTTGCTCACTTAAGCCAGATATCTGACTTTTGACGGCAAATGTCACTGCCTGGATTTCCCTTTGACAGTTTGGCAACCCTGCACCCCTGTTATAGTATCCACTTATTTGTCTTGTTTTCAGCCAGATTAATCCATTCTGTTTTGACAAGAAGACTGATGGGTAATTGATAACTGTGATAGACACAAACAGAAGAGTTGGATGCTGAATAATTCAGCACTTTTCAGTATCAATAAGAGAACAGGTTGAAGAATTTGTGTCTCTATTTACACTTAAACTAAACTAAGTCAGCCCAGACATTTATGCTGCCAGTCTATCAGAAAACCAAACAGTGTACATTCGGTTTCCACCCGACAAAATGTTTTATAAGCTTGTAACAATATGTGTGAAGCTGCCAGAATAATAAATAGGTACAGCAGCCCATGCATGCTAATGTTATGTTGTAAGCAGTTTTGTTGACAAGTGCTAATACTTCTTTCATACTATCATCAAAAGCAGCTAATACAACAGCCATTATTTGCTGGCTTTCCAAGCAAGACATGATGGATTGTGACCTTAATATGGGTTAGCCGAGTTTTGAAAGTTAAACAACTTGCAATAAATCATAGAATTATTACAATGCAGTTTAATTGGTTAAGGACTGTTTATTTCCTAAACAGGGTGAAAAATTTCTGTTTCGGCACTTTTAATTTGCAAAGTGCATTTTCATTATGAATGGCAGTTTAATATTCTGCTCTTTTGTCATGCAAAATATGCAACACACAGGCAATCTATTAATTGGACAAAAATGCATTGCAAGCGTAAATTATCCTTTATATCATCACTTGTGAGCTTTTACATCTATTAAATGCATTAAATGGAACATAGTTAAAGGTTTTACAACTTGCAGGTTAGTTCTAAAGTCTAAGTCAAGCTTCAAGATTATTTTAATGACCCTTATATTTAGCAAAGTAATTAAGTAGTAGTAAATATAAAGAATAATTTAAGTGATATTATTCTTAAGAAATAGGTACACTGATTCTATTGACTAAAAAGTCATAGAAATTGTAAGTTGTCTATAGTATTGTATTTCTTTTGTAAAAATAGGGCTTTTTTTCTGCCTCCTTTGTTTTCTTTCTCTAAACCAAAATGCCAAATATTGTAAAATTAATTTATACAGAGTGATTCAGTAAGAAACAGAAATTGCAGTAACTTTCTAAAAGTTTGCAGCATTTGGAACTGTATTTGATACAGTAATAGTCATTTTGGTCATAATGGTCATGGAAAGCTTTGTCTTAGAATTATTACAGGACAAAGTCTCAAATACATGAGAGACCACCATTCACCCACCCACGTGGAACTGAGCTCATGTTATCATTCATCTGTTGGGGTTTTTTTGCTCTAAATGCAGCATTTTAACTGTACCAAAGAGAACTGCTTCCATTCCACTTTATTGTGCTAACAATACTGATCATTGGATCAGTTAATCATTGGATCCATCAGGTCCATTATTAATCATTTACTATTATGAGCAGATAATTCATGCTGCAACATTCCTTTCCTTAACAGTATTGTCTGTGATTTTCCCCTATGATGTATTGCAAGATACTTATCAAAACGTACAGATGTTCTGGGAAGTGTTATTGGTCCCATTGATGAATGCAGCAGTCATGGATGTGCCTTAGGATAGCAGACAGGCAGATGGGTTTGGCTCTGTGTTTCCTTCACCTTTATGGCTAAGTGGGAGGGGGACACAATGTGGCATAAATTTACTTGATGAACCACAGCTTCTGGGTTTGTTCAGATAACCAAGAACAAGTAATAATTGAGAACTAGTGGGATTACCAGCGCCAATGGAATATGGGGTGGATGAAGACCATTTTGCTGAAGTGTGTGAAGTTATTTCCCAGGAGCTGCTGTGTCAGAAAGTCATTGTGGGATTTCCTTATTGGTCAACTTTTCTAGCTGGAAACTTACTACCCCTGACTGCTAGCAGCCAATAATTGATTTGGTAGCTTTAAATATGAGTCTTGTGAAGATGTTTGTTATGGTTGGTCACAAAACTTGGACATGCCATCCAAGATTGCTGTGGCAAATACAAAGTGGTGGTGGTTTGAGCAGGACTGAAATTTTATGTCTAGCAAATAATCTTAAATTATAATAAAAGGAGGTCCTAGAAAACATTGAGTATATTTATATTTATAAAACATGTGTTTTGTTATATACTTACATTCACCTGTGTCAAAATCCACTATTTCAATCTCTCACCTGTTTTATATTTAAACTGTTGGAGGTCCAGTTTTCAGCCCCAACTCTCTTTAAAACACTGCTCTTGTAGTCAACAGCCTCTAAGCTCAGAGTATGGCTTGTTATATTCAGAAAGAGACAAACCTGTGCCTGCTCTCTTTCCAGTATACTGGCTTGTTCTTGGGTTGTAACCGAAACCTTTTGCCATGATTTTTCTATTTCCCTGCCAAACTCATTTACCATTGGACAACACCCAGCTCTCAATTTCATCAGTACGCATTTGCCTCTTTGTAAGTTGTCAAATGACTAGTCAAGCCTTAAAAAACATCTCTGGAGAGATATTTTCAGGTAGCTGAAAATTAGCAATAGCATTTCTACCTGTGGCTATGAAAGACAGTGTGAGAAGTAACGATTATCTGATAGCAAAGAAAGGCTGGTTGTTGTCTGGGTTGTCTCCCTGACCACCATTGACTACTGAACCTGTAAATCAGTACTCTTGACAATTAGCAGCAGAAAGCAGGGCTGAGAGTACTCTTGTGAGGCTTATTTACTGTGGATATTGCTAATCACATATAATGATTTTTTGCGGGTCTGAACATGTGATTCTACTGACATTTCTTTCACTAAGGAGACCACCGCTGGGGGTTCTGCTCCTTCCCAAATCTGTGCTTCTCACACTGTTGTGCTGGTGCAACTCATGTCAGTGCTGTGAGACTTCCTCGGGAAACTATCCTGGGTTAATCTCCGTGCACAAACAAACAGACAAGACAACAAGCCAAACAGAAAATGAAACAGAAAACTGAATAAGCCACAGAAAAAGACCAGGATTTTTCTTTACCACTGATAGACTTCATATTCCAAACAGTGAGAGACAGTTTCTCCATGAAAAAGATGTCAGAGTTCCTCCATAAGCTTCTCTCTCCTTGAATCTAGATTGCTTTATTCTAGAAATTAAGTATGCTGTCTTTATCAGCTTGGTGATTTTTTAGCTGCTGGCAGCCTTTGTCAGGGGGTAGAAAGGAACCAATACATAGACTTTCTCTGTTTTATGTTCCTTAGGGATTTTTGAGGGATTTTCTTCTTTCTGCATTGGGAGTTGAGTCTGATTTTGACAGAAACCCTTCTGATCTCATGACTGTCTACAAAAGAAGCCAAAGGTTTCTCTTGATTTGGGGGTCTGAGCAATATGAAAGTCAGGAGTGAAGAAGCTGGAGAAGCCAAAGGGTATATCAAACAGAAAGATAAGGTAGAAAACTTTATCAGAGGCCAGTGTAAGGCAAAAGATTCCTGGACATATGAACTTTGGGTGGACAAGTGGGAGTAAGGGCAAAGGAGGCAATGTTAAACAGAAATGATACATCAGCCTGGTGCCGTGATGAATAGCAGAGAACAACCAGCTCTTGTATACCTGGGGTTTGTTAACCCACTAGTCAAGATGATTGCCTAGTCTCCAGCAGTACTGACTGTGGCCAGGTGTTTGGTTGCAGAGCTTTCTTTCCAGGCAGGATCTAATAAGAGCTAACAGCAACAGTTCAGGGAGGTCTTCTCTTGGAGCCTTGTCCTTGGGAACATCTGGTGATGCTTCTTTGTTTTGATTCATCAGTGACAGAGGCCGTTTTCTTCATTTTCTTATCATAGTATGTGATTCTGATAAGGAACGTAGACATTTCTAGAGGCTGGTCAAGTCCGGAGCCTCTGAAGTGGTCCAGCCAGCCAGCTGGGGGACACAGGTGTTACAAAGAGAGGCTACATGTGAGGCAATGACATACACAGCATAGTAATGGAAGGGTTTCAGAGGCTAAATAGGTAAGAATGGGCCATGATGTTAAAGGAAACAAACTCTACAAAGTGATTTTTTTCCTTTTCCTGGAGCAGTTGATCTCTAGTAACAAAAGAAGCCAAACAACTTTGTTTAAAATATGCTGCTTATATAAGGCCTCTTGTGGGAAAGCTATGTTACTGGGAATATTTCACTGGAAAAAGCTTAAGACGCATTTTGGGGCCTGGAGGAAAACTATGAGGCTCTGCAACTCACGTAACAAAGTAGCAGATAACTAGCAAGTCCTCTTATTTGGGTACCACAAAGAGCCACTCTACAAAGCTGCTAGAAATGTACTAGGTTTTTCTAGGGATTTAGAGCCAGATTTGAAGGCAGGCGCATACATCCTTTGTGTGTGCATAATTATGGAGAAATACTTCCAAGATAGGATATGGGACTTAAAAGCCCTGGCTTTTATCTGTGCTTCAGAATTGTGAGGAAAATGTTATACTGATACTACCATGGTAATTTCTGAAGGTAGCTTTTTCTATCTTCTGCTGTTATTAGTTTGGCGTAGGTTCTGGTATGGGCCAAGAAATAACTTCCTGGGTCTTTGTCACATCGAGTTGAAGTTTAAAACAGGTGTTCTGCAGTGTGCCTGGTCTCTCAAAATGAAATTAACTGTATTTCTGCCACAAAAGAGCATAAAAAGTTCTGTTTGCTCCAACAAAAAGATACAGTGAATTCTGTTCTGCAACATGTTCTTATAGGACTTAGTAATATTTTATATGCTAGATAACTCAGATACATGTAGCAACATAGAATAAAGCCCAGCACAGATTTACTTGAATTTGGGGACAAGAGATTGACTGTTTTTCTTAATATGTTACCTATCTTGAAAATGTGTAGGACTGCTTTATCACTGTGCTTTATTGTGCAGCCATAAATAAACTCTGACAATACAGGCGCTTTCTGACTAGATAATAATACGGACTGGTTTTCTTGCATATCTTTTGTTAATACAGTACTCTGGTTTGTTGTATGTTCTTATGAGTGTGGATTTTTATGTGCTTACATTAGGTGTGGTCAACGAGACTATAACACCATTAACACTTTCAGAAAACCAAGCCATGGCTCCTTGAATTCAGTTGTCATGGCACTGCACTAACAAGTTACTACAAGTAGTTTTCCTATAACATCATCTTTACGGAGAAAAAATTGGCTGAAAAAATAGAAATCATCTTATATTCTACTGAAGTCACTGAGTTCCTCTAGAAATTCATCCATGTAATAATGCTGTTCCATATGTTACTGAAATTTGGATCCTCATGACTAATTTGATCTCCTTTGAGAGATATAGGCGAAATGAAATGTAAAACAAGCAGAAATACAATATCAAAATTGCCTCAGAGCATGCTGCTTCTGGATTTTGGAACTGATGTGATAAAATATTCAATCTGTCAAAAAATCAGTCAGAAAAGTTATTTTACTAAATGCAACAAGATACAGTTTTGCAGTTTGTATCTTCTGCTTTATGTACCCATTTTTTAAACTGTTTTCAACAGATTTAGTCTTGGTCATGCAAATTATGCTGGTTTGCAACATACAGTCCAAAAATAATTTGCAGGAATGTAGCATGCAATTGGTTGGCAAAACAAGGTTATTAAATCAGTGCTTAATTTTATCTCTTGATATAAGTGGTGAGATGCTTGTAACTTTAGAGATGGCTATGCACTGCCGTATGGTAAAAAAATTCAGCTGATCATTTGATTACTAAAACCTGCATGACAGAGCTCCTGAAACTCTTGACTAATTTTAAGCAAATTTATCTGAGGGACTTAGCTATGACACACAGGAGTATTTATATTGCACATCAAGTGAGGACCGCCAGCACTCACCAACTGGGCCAGCCAATTGAAGGAATAATTTCAGTCCATTCACCAGTTCATTCTTAAAGGTGGTCAGAAGAGAAGCCCTATGGAGACAGTGAGTAACTATTCGGACTTTCCAGTAACACTTCGAAATGCAAACAGAGTGACACACAACATCATGGAATCACAGAATCACAGGATGGTTTGGGTTGGAAGGGAACGTTAAAGACCATCTAGTCCAGCCCTCTGCCACAGGCAGTGACATCTTTCACTAGATCAGGCTGCTCGAAGCCCTGTCCAGCCTGACACTGAACACTTCCAGGGATGGGGCATCCACAGCTTCTCTGGGCAACCTGTTCCCGTGTCTCACCACCCTCACAGTAATGAATTGCTTCTTTATGTCCAATCTAAAACTACCCTTTTTCTGTTTAAAACCCTTGCCCCTTGTCCTGTCACTACAGGCCCTGGTAAAAAGTCTCGCTCCATCTTTCTTATAGGCTTCCTTTATATATTGCAAGGCTGCAATAATGTCTCTCTGGAGCCTTAATCATGTAAGGTGTGACTGTATTACCTCAAATTAAGTTTACGCCAACTATGAATAAGCAAAGCTATAGTTAAGTGAGATTTGATCAGATCTTACACAAAACTGTAGGAAAGTCTGGGTTCTTGCAGTGTTTTTGAGGTCTCGGGATGTTCCTTGCCACTGTCAGAGCCTTCTTATGCACAGAAAAACACTCTAGCCTGATCACCACAGGTTAAAGACACCAATCCTATGCAGGACACCATACGCATGGAAATATGTGCTCCTATACAGCAGCAAATAATTTTGTCTATGATTTCAGTATTATGAGAGCCCTTACTGCTATACAAAGATTTTAATGCTATTTCAAGAAAGCAAAATAGACATTCTTTTATTGCAAAAATTTGCATTGAGGAATATTTTATTTGTATCTTACATTTTAAAAGTGCCATGGCAAGAAATGGGTTTGATTTTGAAGAAGAATCGTTTTGAATAATTAACCATGAATTACTCTAATTAGAAAAAAANCTCTTGTCTTAATATCTGAGCTCTTGCTCAGAACTACTGATAATACTACAGGTACCTCTTCAAATCATAAAAAGGTTGATCTTGCTTAACCCAAGATATTTTTACAAGTAAATACTATATAATAATGTTATTTAANCAGTAATGAATTGCTTCTTTATGTCCAATCTAAAACTACCCTTTTTCTGTTTAAAACCCTTGCCCCTTGTCCTGTCACTACAGGCCCTGGTAAAAAGTCTCGCTCCATCTTTCTTATAGGCTTCCTTTATATATTGCAAGGCTGCAATAATGTCTCTCTGGAGCCT
This sequence comes from Fregata magnificens, assembly GCA_013389945.1. NCBI lineage: Eukaryota > Metazoa > Chordata > Aves > Suliformes > Fregatidae > Fregata > Fregata magnificens. Next base: position 12,483 of record WAAD01037827.1, read on the forward strand.
TAATCATGTAAGGTGTGACTGTATTACCTCAAATTAAGTTTACGCCAACTATGAATAAGCAAAGCTATAGTTAAGTGAGATTTGATCAGATCTTACACAAAACTGTAGGAAAGTCTGGGTTCTTGCAGTGTTTTTGAGGTCTCGGGATGTTCCTTGCCACTGTCAGAGCCTTCTTATGCACAGAAAAACACTCTAGCCTGATCACCACAGGTTAAAGACACCAATCCTATGCAGGACACCATACGCATGGAAATATGTGCTCCTATACAGCAGCAAATAATTTTGTCTATGATTTCAGTATTATGAGAGCCCTTACTGCTATACAAAGATTTTAATGCTATTTCAAGAAAGCAAAATAGACATTCTTTTATTGCAAAAATTTGCATTGAGGAATATTTTATTTGTATCTTACATTTTAAAAGTGCCATGGCAAGAAATGGGTTTGATTTTGAAGAAGAATCGTTTTGAATAATTAACCATGAATTACTCTAATTAGAAAAAAATAATTATAGGTTGGACATGGCTGCTTCAAATGAGATGTATGGAGTTAGTGACTATTGGAAAAATAATGCCACCTGATAGAAGCTGAAATAAATCTAAAAAAGAACTTTCTCTTACAGTCAGGAATTAACTATGGTATTTTAAAATGTCTCCAATTTAAAAGATGCAAATTTCTTCTAGACAGAATTATTAGTAGGACTATATTGTTGAATTACAAAATCCTCAGTGTAATAATTAAAGAAGGTAGTTTTATCCTTTAAAAGAGAGTTGTGATTAACTCTTGTCTTAATATCTGAGCTCTTGCTCAGAACTACTGATAATACTACAGGTACCTCTTCAAATCATAAAAAGGTTGATCTTGCTTAACCCAAGATATTTTTACAAGTAAATACTATATAATAATGTTATTTAAAAATGTATGTTTATATTACATATATAGAGATGTATATATCAACAACATGGTTGTCTTCAGTTTCAGGTGTAAGGGATTTAGCATCCGTACACCATTAAATGTCATTACATTGAGAAGAATAATTTAATAGTTTCCTTTAAAAATCATACTTAGGAAAACACACACAGGCTGAATAGTCTAAGCTTGCATACTGTTCTTCACGGACTCTTTTGTTTCTTTGAAAATCACCTGAATGCTGCAAGAAAAAATCCTTGTAATTTAATTTTTGTAGCTACTTATCCAGGATTAGATTTTTATTGTATAAACACATGCTTACACCTTTCGTAACTTGAAATTCGCAACAAAAGACTTAAATGTTACAGTGAAATTATGATTTTTGGTGCCTCTGTAAATGCTATTCTCAATGTGATTATTGCATGCCTGTAAATAGCCTGCTGTACTTTTTTGTGTTACTTCTTAAAATCTTAAGAAGCAAGACGACCTTTTTAACACAATGAAAGATTAACCAATCCATTTCTGTCTGAGCAACAGGGACAGCTAAACCTGAGGTTTTCTAGACCACTATGCTAGCAGCAATGCATCCTCTCCAATGAATTTTACTGCCATATATTCATCATATGATATTGCTTGTGCACACTATTAGCCTGTAATGTGTTGCTGAAGTCCAGATATGGAAGCAAAAGTTCTCTTGAATATTTATCCTTATCATAATCGTCATACCACTTCTACAAATCCCACTGATGTTTCAATGCCACTACAAGTAATTTAATTTTTTCCAGTTTAATCTTCTCTTGCCCTAAATAGCGTGCTTTAGAAAAATGTAGTAGTGGCTTGTACCCAGAGGCAGGTAACCTTTGCTATTAGAGAAGCTAAGATGATGGCCTCCCTCTAAAGCTTAAAGCCAAAAATGATTTCTTGGTGGGGGTGGATCATGGTTTTTGTGATAAAAATGTAAGGTATTTTTCATTAACTGAAACAGTGTTGTGGTTTAACCTGGCAGGCAGCTAAACAGCACACAGCCGCTCACTCACCCCCCCACCCTCCAGTGGGATGGGGGAGAGAATCGGAAGGGCAAAAGCAAGAAAACTCCTGGGTTGACATAAGAACAGTTTAATAACTAAAGTAAAATAATAGAAATAATAATAATAGTAATAATAATAATCANAGTCCTGGACTAGTGCAAGCACTACCCAGCAACAACTCAAACATCTCTGCACGATCAACACTGTTTTTAGCACAAATCTAAAACATAGCCCCATACTAGCTACTATAAAGAGAATTAACTCTATCCCAGCCAAAACCAGCACAAACAGGTCCAATGAGACTATCATCTGTGCCTCTTCAGTGGTAGCTATTTCATTTTTTCCTTCTTACCTTTTTATAACACAAGTCAGGGCACTAAAAATAAGCCAACCAGAGATTGTTTAAGTGTTTAAATTCTGCATCCTTATGAACACGGTGTCTGAACATTAGTTGCATTAACTCACTCCAGAACCAATGCATGTTATCTTAATGCAAGATGTGAGAGTGCTCCCATCTTTTGTTTGTGGTTAAAGTGCTGTCATGTTGGCCCATCCTTTTAAATGTGACTAATACTTACTGTTGAATGTTTTTTGTGTTACCTTCCAGATGCTTCTAAAAGGCTTGACTTCGAGCCTGTCAGAAAATGATGTTGAGCATCTGACCACAGAATGCAGACCTTCTAGAAGATCACTCAGAATTTCTAAATTCTGTAGTAGTTTCTGAACATATAGGCTGTTGGGTTTTTTTCAGATTAAATTAATTTAACTATATCCTATTCTACTGTAGCAACTTCATACCTGAATAGTATTTAGCCATGTTTTACCAATTTTTTACCCAGATTTTACCGAACAAACTTTCCTTATAATGTGGATATTAATGTGTTGTCATTTCATCTCAGTGTTGTAGAATTATCATTCTTATTTGATCTAGAAGCCTGTAAATTATGAGCAACTTTAAGCAACTCAAAAGTATTGTGAAGTTGTAAAGTAAAACTAAGGAATAGTCATTCTCTTTATGAATAGTATAATCAGATCACTCTGGGTAAGGTCTTCCACCTTTCCAGAGTGAATAAATCTGTCTATTCTAATTCTTTAGAAATATAACTTTAAAAAAGGAGGGAAAAAAAATCTCCTTTCAGAATTTAATTGCCAAAATGTGTTTAGAAAAAAAAAAGCAATGAAAAAAATGGGGCATTTAATTATGATTTAAAATGATTGAAATTCCAGTGCACCTGTTTAATCAAAAGAAAATAATGTATGCACAGTAAAGTCTTTTTCTATTATGCTTCTGATGACAATAGCAGGGTATTAAGAAAATATAATAGGTAAAGTAATATCTAACATTTTGTTTTGTTATGTCAAGAGATAGAATAACTATTGTTATTGGATAATTTTTGCAAAATTCTGCTATATTAAGCTGTAAATTTCCAATTCAGCTTCATCTGATTACCATCTAAAGTTAAATGCTCACCCAAATATACAATCAGATATTTAGTATATCCCTGGTATACTCTTAACAAAAATTTATTATCCTCAGATACATACATCTGTACAGAGTGTTGCAAAGCTGTTACCAAGACACGAGCATTTTCTGCTTACAATATGGGAGAGCTTTAATTACAGCATTCAGTACTTTTTCCTTCTTTTCATATAACTACACCGTCACTCTCTGAAGAGCATGGGATGTGCTGTTGCTGGACCGTGGTTGTACAGCGAACAGAGCTGCTGTATGAGTAACCTCTGCTTTGGAGGTTGGAATGTGTGGATGGGCAGACTGCTGCAGAAAGAGATGGGATCCTAGGGCTTGAATGATGTCCTGAATGCTTCCACTCTTGCCTCTTCGACAGAGTTTGTGCAGGGTGCAGACAGGGTTACTTTAAGTGGGGAATATGACATGTTATTTGGAGCAGACGTGAGCATTCACAGTTGTAGACGAAATCACTGGAAGATGTTCTTTCAGAAAGGAAACCACTCTGTGGTGCTAAGTATTCTGCAAGAGTGCATTAATGGTGTCTCAAACTGGGAACTCAAATTTGGTTTTAATCTCTGTCCCAGTTTGCCAATACATTAAATAGGGTACCTTCTATTCATCTCAAAGTATGTTGTATAAATATTTTCTTTAGTGTTTGTGAAGCACTCGGAGATTGATGCCTGCAACAGAAATGCCTGAGAGAAAATTAATAATAATGATAATAATACAGGCTTTGAAGTGTGTGGTAATTTAGATATAAGGTTGTCCTGGTTTTGGCTGGGGTAGAGTTAATTTTCTTTCTAGTAGCTGGTACAGTGCTGTGTGTTGGATTTAGGATGAGAATAATGTTGATAACACACTGAGGTTTTAGTTGTTGCTGAGCAGTGCTTACACTAGTCAAGGACTTTTTCAGCCTCCCATGCTCTGCCAGGTGCAAAAGACAAGAAGCTGGGAGGGGAGGGGGGGCACAGCCAAAACAGTTGATCCAAACTGGCCAAAGGGCTATTCCATACCATATGATGTCATGCTCAGTATATTAACGGTGGGGAGTTGACTGGCAGGCAGCAACCGCTGCTCGGGGACCGGCTGGGTGCTGGTCAGCGGGTGGTGAGCAGGTGCATCACTTGGTTTTTTTTTTTTTCCCTTTTCCTTCTCTCTCTATCTCATTGTTTTCCTTTTCATTACAATAATTTTTTTTAATTATTAAACTGTTATTAATCTCAACCCACAAGTTTTCTTACTTTTGCCCTTCCGATTCTCTCCGCCATCCCAGGGCGGGTGGGATTGAGCAAGTGGCTGTGTGGTGTTTAGCTGCCTGCTGGGTTAAACCACAACAAAGGTCATCCATTGAATGCTTAGTAGAAAATACAATATTGAATATTACACAGTAAGAGATTTACCTCTGTTCTGTGCCCCAGAAAGAGAGAGGTAGGTAGGAAAATGGTGTATGAAACTTAATCATCAAAATTCATAGTTAACCTTAATTCCAGCATTTTCAAACTTTTTAAGTACCTCACTTTAAACCTTTTAAGAAAGTTTTTGTATCTGTGAAAGAATTTGTACATGTCCAATTATGCTGTCATATTATCTAGTAGGTAAGGGGCAAAAGCACTTCTAAATGGGTTAGCCTTTTGTAGGACAAACAGAAACCAGGGCACTGAAATGTTCTGGACAGGCTGTTCAGAAAGTGTTTGTAAAACAGGAGAAGGATTAATTTTCTTTTTAATATAACTTCTGTCTAGCTGTTTCTCTCTTTCTGTTGCGTACCTTGTTTTCAACAACTTCAGATTCCTGAAATAGTTCAGTTGATATGCATATGAAAACATCTATCTGTGTAATCATCGTCTGGTTCTTTAATATAATTTCTAGCTCAGTTTTTGTCTCCAATTCTGCAACAGACTATGTATCTGTACAGTCTTACAGATATGCAAAATAGTGACCTCCTGTGTTGCGGTTGCAGCTGAGTATATTGAGATTTAAAGAAATAATTTGTTTTATTTTAACTTGTCTTCTTATTGCTCAGTCTTTAGCCTGCACGTGTTCAGCCTTTTCTGCAAAGTATGAGAGTATGGTTTTGTTACAGAGTCTCGTCACTCCAAGGAGCGCAATTCTATGAGCAGTGCTCACTTTTTCTACTGGAGCAGTTCATGTGGTTCATTGTGGATGACTCATGCCACTGATTCACTATATGTTAGGTGTTCCTAGCACCAGGTGCTTATACCTTATCATATATCGAGTCCTTCCATACACATAGCATCCATTCAGTGCGCTACTTCTATGGCATACAGTGGCTGATGGGTTGTAGGCTGGCACCACTGTTAACAAAAATAGTAAATATTTTGTGATTGTATTGTAAAGACATAACATTCTCCTGAATTGCTGCCTTTAGAAGAAACAAAGAAACATTTCTATGAAATATCACAAGTAACGATTGATTAAGAGCATCATTTACACAGTGATTTTCCCCTTAACAATTCCAAATGCTGAATTAGTAAAACTTGATCCCTTAATTGAGGCTTTGAATATTCGCCATTGTCGATAATACATGTACAATTGTTTAAAGAACATTTCTCATTTTGTCTAATGCATCTTTACTGAATGGAACTGAGTGCCTTTTTAGTAAGATGAACAGGAGACATTTCTCCCTCTTAATACTGCTACTGGTCAATCTCTTATAAAAAATATTTCTAATGTAAAATAATATTAGGTATGGTCTCAAGCCACGTTATTTATATATGGCAGTTTAGAACAGATAATTTTGGGCTTCTCTCTGCTGTGATCCAGATGTATCCATTATGGAGAACATCCTACCCGTGCGTTTGCCTCCGTGGTTACAGCAGTTACCTTCTGAGGTACAGCATCTTTGAATTTCAAAATCCAAATTTATACCATTGTTTGAGCTATTTCATTATCTTTTCTGCAGCCTAAGGAGAACGAAGTGATTTTTAAAAGCTGATGTATTGGTACAGTGTTCATTCAAGGAGGTCAGCTACAACTTCTTGTTAAATTCAGCAGAAAAATTCTAAGTAAGCTGCCACTTCAACATTTTTCAAGCCGTATTTATTCAGACATATTTACATGTCTGAGAAAATCACAACTGTGAAAAGAAATTTAAATTAGCTTTTTCACTTTTACATACAGTTTTTCTCTTTGCCTTAAAGATTTGTGATCTTGCCAAGGTCATTCTCCTCACTCATATTTTTGCACTCTAGCATTAGGATATGTTGTTTGCACATACGTGAATGCTGCAACCTTGCACTTACTAGTGGCATTGAAACAAGCAAATAAATGTCAGAACCAAACAAGTCTTGACTGTCAGATATAAGCTTCTCTAGCATTCATGGATAATGCTCTAATCATCGGTGCAAAACATTGAAATAATTTGCTTTCCCTACATGTTTTTACTGGCCAGGATGCATAGGGGAGTAGTGTGCTCAGTCATAATCATGCTCCACAAAGGCTGGAAATGTTCCCTTTGAGCTTCCAATCATTAGGCCAGCCGGAGTGAAGACAAGCCCATTGACAAGCAAGAATGGCAATAATTTATTTTCTATTGATGGGTTGTGACAAATCATGTTTGGAGCAGTGGCTGCATACTGTGGGGCTACATGAAGAAAGACTGTGATGGCCCTAGATGAAGCTCTTCACAGCTCATTTAGTCCAAATGTAGCCACCTGGGTGGTGAATCGGTTCAGCGTACCAGCCCAGGCATTCCTGCACAAAATTAGATCACTTACAGGCAAGGCATATAGGGGTTCCTACAAGGCATTAATCAAAGGCGGGGGGGTGAGCTGTCAAAACATGGATTTCAAAATTAAGGAACACACGAAGGATTAAAATGCAGCTACATCAGAAATTCAGGAACATAATTTCCATTGCATAACTCCAGGTATGGAAAAGAACTTGGAAGAAGAAATAAGTGAAATATTAAGGGTGCTTTCAGTAGGGTTAGATTTTTACAGATGTTAATTAGTAAAAGAAGCATGAGGATTTATTTAAGCTTGGGCACACCCCCTTCAACTTTCAGCTGACAGGTCAAATTAATTTATGTGCTTCCTACCAGCGCATAACACAGTTCATATCTTATTTAAATTTACTTTTGCCAAGGCCCAGTGATGTGCTTAGCATCTGACATCTCATGCTGTTTCAGAATACAGACGAGTATTTTATTTTGCAGGATATGAAAAGCCTGCCCCATTTATTTTATCAACTCTATTTATATTTCATTTCTACAGAAAAAAAAATAATATTGAGATCTGACTCGAAGGGGTTTGCATACATTTTACTCTTATTTTTTTTAATATGATTTTTGTTTCCTAAGAAATTCTGCTGTCTGTATTTAAAGTCAGATATCCTCTTAAGCAGTGATCCTTGAATCCTCTGAATGGGAGCATCCTGACCTGACCAGCTAAGCATTGCTTCAGATGTTGTGGGGTTTTGCACTTTCTTCTCATATTGTCCGTTGCCCTGGAGGGAGAAAAGAGGGAAGAAACAACCAGAGGGGCAAAGTTCCTTTTATCTTCAGAAAAACTGTAACGTAGACATGTCTCCTGCGTGGCATGCGCTGGAACAAAATCTCCCGTGGTAGCCCCCTGCTCTGCCTCCTGCGTCTCCCTCCATTGTTAACTTGGAAAAGTGGAGAATCAGGGTTTTCTACTTGGGGGAAAATCACTAATATCTCTGAAATGCTCAGAAATCAGTAAATGAGACGGAGTTGTCTCAGTGTTACCACAAATACCGTACTCCCCTGCGTCACCTGCTTTCTGATGGCCATCAGAGCAGGTATCCCCAGCTCCTGCATCTGTAAGCAGCTGTCAGATAGGAACCGTTCGCCACACACATCTTCCTCTTCCAGAGGCTGGGGGGGAGCAGCCGACAGGGGATGATGGCCTCCTTCTCTGGCAGTTGCTACTTACTGCTCACACGGACATCTCTACTATGGCACTGAAAATTCAATGTTCAAGCCCTGCTAAACATACAAAAAATAATTTGTGCTTATACAAGTAAGGATCGTATATGATAGGCTATGTCAATGACAGAATTAGCGTTTTCCTGTGTCACACTTCTAAAAAATTGTTCTATTATTTCATCTATTAAGACAACATTTTTTTATTTACTCAGAACGAGTCTAAGGCTCTCATGTCTAGTAATACAGTTTAAGTGATCTCCAATTTAATGAGCAAATACATATTTGGCAATCTGAATGTCTGTGAAGTGTATTTACTTCTCTTCTAGTCATCTTAAATTATAACTTACTTAAGAAAATGCAAAACAAAGGGGCCAGAACTAGAGTTGTTATGCCGTTTAGGTAGTCTTGAATTTTCTGTTTGTATATTACGTCAGGAGATTTGTGTAAAGAAAAAGTCAAGTGTGATGATGGTTTATTATCACATGTGTGATACAGAGGCAAATATATAACATCTAATGTGCCAGGTAATCTGTGAGAAGAGTTAATTGTATCAGTGTGTTTTATATACTGTCAAGCTTCCTTTAAAGGCACATCTCCATCCCCTCTCCCCCTTTAAGGTAATTGTATCACACTGTGATCCTTAGAAGCACACTGAAAATACAATGGTTTAAAGGTAAAAAAAACCCCACTATCTTTCAGTACACAGACATATTATGACATAAAATACACGTGGTTTGTTTATACTAGTTAATAATTTTTGTAGGTTTCCTCTCTGTTTTCGTTTCAGATTTTTAGTGCAGGTAATCTAAAAATAGTATGAAAACAGTGTACCCTGTATGCAACTTCAGCTCTATGCTTCCTGCATGTTGCATTCATATTGGAAATATAGTAATGAATTTTTCTAAATAATTCATTATACCACGCACTTGAAAATTTTATTTTTATTTGGTATTATTTTGTCCTCAAAGGTAACATGACGGGATAACTGTCTTGCATAAAACCCAAGATCATCACTCTTTTTCACTGCCTATCAACCAGTTTGTGCTTAACCAAGCATTTATTTATTAGTTCTTAATGGTAAGGTCCACGAGGTTACTACACCTGAGAGAAAAATCTGTAAGACAGGCTTTCTAATTAATCACTGGGAGGGTTCAAGAAGGTCTTGTTATTTCTGTGTACAGTAGAATTTATGTAGTCTATTACAAGTGTTGATTGCTAAAACTGCAGTTCATTTTTGTTTCTTCAGATCTGTAGTTCTTTTTGTGCTAAACTGTACCATTCTTATCATTCTGTTTGTAAACACACACATAGGAAGGGGTGTATAGGGGGAGACAGGTCTGTTTGCCCCCTGAGCGTCTGGAAAAAAGGCTGGTGAGAAAGAAAAGGAAAAGGAAAAAGAAGAATATCAAGGGCAGCGATTTCAAACGTGGATGGACTGGGGGTGGGTGGGGAATGACAACGTAAATCTCCCATATGAAAGCAACAATCACAGAGATTGCCATCAATGTAGAGTGAAAATCCTGCAAAATAGTTCAAGATATCATTTACTCTGGACGTTACCTTATTTTGTCTAAATGTCAGAATCTGGTAAGCATGACCATTTAACGAGATCTGCTAGGTGGTATCCTTCTTTTCACTTGGGCTGGGCAGAGCTCTTGCTGCTGGAATACAGGTACTCAAGAACCAGAAAAGCTGGAGAAAACTTCTGACCTCTCACAATATCCATGGGCTGAGATTCCTTATTAAAAATCCTTCTTTTGAAATCGAGTTCTGCAATGAATCTCTGCCACACCAGCTTCCCCCCAGCTGAAGTACAGTCCAGTTTTGCAGAAGCTTGCCTGGCACTGTGACCAGGAGGGATGGGGAAGCCAGAGGAAATATCTCTTTAGTCACCACTATTGTAGCAGAGTAAAACCACCCAAACTGATCCTTATGAATGTAATGCCTGTTTATTTCTAAGCAAATCATCTGCAGCAAAAAAAAATAAGTGGAGCACATGGAAAAAACTGGAGCTGAAGGATTATTTCCTTCTTTTACTTCTTTAGTGAAAACCAGAGTGCACATTTTAGAAGACTGTGAACTCTGGGCCACTGTAATCTTTCTGTGCCTTGTTTTTGCAGTCTGTTAAATAGAGATACATTTCTCTATGTGGCTGTTTTGAGAATAATAAATAAAAAATTTAGCTATATGTGTTTCTTGTGCCACTGGAAATCTCCATACTGAAAGCTGAAGAACTGCATTGCCAATGGTCTTATAAGGAAGCAGTTTTAAGTCCCTTGACTGGTTCCCCTTCTTCTGAGCTCCTCTAAGATGTATGGTTTTTCTTCCCATTTTCATAGATCAGTGTAGCTTTGCCCTTACCTAGGTACAAACCTTCTTCCTTTCTCATGTTAGCATGTCACTCTTCTTTCACCATCTTATCTACACGCTTTCCTCCTATGCCTCTGGAGCTCTATTAATTCCAGCCTATTTGGAATAGGTTCTTTTTGCAAAAGGATGTCCTCACCTCTTCTGCAGGTGATATTTCCACAGGGAGAAGTAGCAAGGAAGCTTCTCCTTGTTTATACTTTGCTTCCTGAGGTTTCCCTTGTTTCATCAGATTGCAGGAGAGAGCCTTCGTACTCTTGAGTATCACCAAATGCCAATGAGGGCTTCCACACTGGATTTCTGCATCCTTAAACAAATCTACAGCTTGAATTGCCGATGTTCGTTTGAAATATATGGGGAAAAAGCCAAATCTTGCCACAGCTCTCTTTTTTACTCATAGAAAATTCTTCCACAACTGCATAGTGTCTAGTTCGCTAGAACTGGATTGACAATTAAAAAAAAAAAAAAATAGTTAACAAATCATCATATACAGTTCAACAAAGGTTGTAAATAGGTAGGGATAGTTGCACATATTTATGCTGGATTTGAGGGTAGTCAAGCACTGGAGCACGTTGCCCAAAGACACTATGGACTCTCCGTCCTTGGAGGGGTTCAAGACTTCACTGGACACAGACCTGAGCAACCTGATCTAGTTACACCTGTTTTGAGTGGGGCACTGGACTAGATGACCTCTAGAGGTCCCTTCCAACATTGATGGTGAATAGCAATGAATGTGTTCAGACTCTGATGGAGAATGTTTGCGTACGGTATTGAGCAGCTTGAACCTATGGAACCTGGCTGAAGACCACAGTCTTGTGAAAGTCCACTGGTCCGGTCCTCAACATAAGACAATAAAGAGCTTTATCACGCAATTAATCTCACACCAGAGCGACACCACTAGGAAGAATAACAGGAGCAATGCGATTAGTAAGATTGAGAAAGAGCAACGCTGTTGATAAAACTAAGAAATGGTAAAGCCATTTGAGATCAGAAGAGGGAGCCCAATGTAAATCCTCGAAGACTGAAGGCTGTATGCGATGTGAAAGAAGAAGGGTACTTTGGGGCAGTCCCTACATGAATATTGATGAACCATCCCAATGCACTGGACAAAAGCCCAGTTCCCCAGTGCCTTGGCTGGCAAACAGGCACCCATGTCTGAAACTGGTAAAATGTAGCGACGAAGAGCCCATATGAGTGGATGCTTGTGCTTCAGACTGGTTTTGACTAACAAGAACACAGGTCCTCTTCCCCTTCTAATAACATCAATTCAATCAGATATAAGGTAATGTTAACCCTAAGAGCCACTTGCATCAATTGTTAAATTGGAAAGTTACTATTTCCAGAAAAAAATATTATTGTATACTAGAATAATATTTGGCATGTGAAATTTCATGAAGAATGATTATTTTAGGGACCAGTTTGGGCTAAAGATGGCTATAACACAGTAATCTTCAATTTTAACTAAAAGGCAACTGCTGTGCCCCCATCATTAAGCTGTAATTCTTACAAAAACTTCAATTAATTGGATTTTTCACCAGAACTTTTTTGTTTGATTTAAAGTACCATGTAGATTCGTTATAGAAGCTTCATTTAAATATGGATTTAATTAGAAATGTTTTATA
>WAAD01037829.1:0-26494 GCA_013389945.1 Fregata magnificens
GGGCCAATATGATTTAATGCCTTGTTTTTTAAAAGGCCGCACGTCAAGAGACATGGTTATTCCATTTTATTTGGTACTGCACCTCGAGTACTGTACACAGTTTTGGGCTCCCCAGTGGAAGAAAGACATGGGCATACTGGATCCATCAGGATCGTTTCAGGGACTGGGATGCATGACATACAAGGAGAATTTGAGAGAACTGGATTAGTTAGAAGAAGAGAGTTTAAGAGGGTGGAGGAGGTGGCCTCACTGCTGTCTTTAGCTACTTCATGTGAGGACATAGAGGAGATGGAGCCAGTCTCTTCTTGGAGGTGCGCAGTGATGGGACAAGAGGCAAGAGATGCAAAGTGGAACAAAGGAAATTATGAATAGTTATTGGGAATAGAATTTTCAGTTTGAGGGAAGTTAAACATTCAAATGGGTGCCTAGAGATGTTTGGACTTTCCATCCTTGGATGTATTTGTAACTTGACAATGCCATGAGTTACTTGGTTTGTGCTGGCTTTACTTGGAGCAGGAGATGGATCCAAACGTCACCAGAATTTATTTCTGAAGTACAACTTTGGGTCCAGAGTAGTGTGAGTACTATGCCTACCGCAGTGGTTTCCAGTGTTGAGTGCAGCCTTGTCTGCAACATGAGTAAGTTAAAAATTGGGGTTCCTTGGTCACACATTGTATGACTTTATCAGCCAGTAATGTTCAAGAAGAAAGACACTCAGAAGAAAAAAGATTTCAGAAAGGAAATTTTAAGTTTTTTATTTGCCATTTTGATTAAAACCACCAGGCTGTGCTAACAAATTTTTTTCCAGGAAGAAACACACAATCTTGTCATTTTAACTTTTTATAAGAGCAAGGAAAAGAACTGTAGGACGGAGCACACTGTTTTTATTTGTGACTCTTAAGTTTTCATTTGGATAATGAAAAGAGGCTGCTAAAGCAGTCGTTAACATGCTGTCTTCAGATGTATTCAAGACCTTGTTTAGTAACCTTTTTTTTTCTTGATGTTTGAAAGCAGAGACTTCTGTATTATACTCTAATGATTAATACCAAGTTTATGTTAATGCTGCCCCTGCTGCCCCGCCTCCCAACCCATAAAGGTTGTGTAAGTCTGGTACAGCCTTCCTATTTTAGGACTATTTTGTGTTGTATAAAAATGCTACAACATTGGCAGGATTAAATATTGTCTGCATCTTCTTTTTCCCCATACAGCTGGAATCAGAGTTCTTTTAGGTTTGGTTTCTAAAATATTCCCAGAGAAAAACAAAACAGGGGACTGCTTTAGCTAAGACTAAATAGCTTCCTCTTTGGAACCGGGGGGGGGAGGTTTAACTGCAACATAGTGTTTTCATTCATTCATTCATTCATTCATTTCAATCATTCTGGGATTACTCTGTTCCACCTTTCTAAACTGAAACTGTGGGTTAGTAATTCCAGAAGTGAAGCCATGCATTTGCCAAGGTCCCAAGCAATAAGAATGCTGTTTAGAACTATCCTGCTGCTTTTCTTCAGCATTTTTGAAAGCCATTTACAACAGCAGGTGAATATAATTTCCAAATAGCAAATCAAAAACGTAACGATAACACAGCAAAACCATTGTCAGAGACTAGTCTAGTTCTTCTCAGCCCCATACAAAGAGGAATCTTTATGATAAAGTTTATCATCATGATAATAAAGTACACAATTTCTATGGCTAGGGCAATGTAACTTTCCTGGGCAAATCCTTTGAATGTGGGAAGTCAAGACAATGCTGAACTATACAGTGGAGTTAAGGGACGTAATTAGCCATCAGCGTGGTGTCTTAATTCAGCATAAGTTCTATCAGTTCAGCCTGTTAAAGAGTATTGTCCATTTCACAGAGATGAACAGTTTAACAGCTTCCATATGATCCATTATTCATGCCTTCGACTTATCTGTAGGGAAATTCCAGTTTCAGAAGTGAGGGTCTATTGGACAGACTCCGTAAAGCAAGTCTTCCTTTAGCACTCCTGCCCACTCCCTTGTCCTGGATTGTCATTTTAGGGTATTGCAGAATTTCCAATTTTCCACCTTTTACATTAAAAAAAATCCAAACAAGTAAGAAGTCACTGAAGTCACTGTGCATTCTTTCCACCCTTTTTCTGGTGCTTTCTGCTATGTGGATGGTCTTTTTATTCAGAGATGCAGGCAAACCTTATCTGTGTGGGATGTCTCTGGAGCCTTGATCACAACATATGATGGTCATTTCTTGCTGTTTTGGTCAATGCCAATGTTTTGGCAAAGAACTATCATTCCCTAAGTCCTACCATTGTATCTGTGCTTCTTACTGTTCCCTCTTCTCCTCTGGAAATAGAAGGTGGACCCTTCTTTGTGATGTGTAAGGAGTTTCTCTTTGTGAAGATATAAGAGCAATAACTGTCTTATCAGTGGCAGAAATCTGTGTGTGCTGTGCCCTCCTATTCTGCAAGACACTGCTCTAACTTTCGGTTTAATATTGGTTCCTAATACAGCTTTAATTTTTGACATTATGATGATAGAGCTAAAGCTACCATATAGTACTGGGAATGACCCATGAAACACAAGGAATAGAGAGCTTGTGAACTCAAATACACTATCATATACTTGAATATAATTATAAACAAAGAAATCTATTGATAAAGCAGGATAAATTTTCAGAGTGAGAGGAAGCTCAGTTGACCCCATGGTGGCAGTCAGCACTTTGCTGGATATTCAAAACAGGTTCCATCTGTAGCTTTGGAAAGTGAGAACAATAGTGTGTATTTTCCACGTTTAAGTATAGAAATGATGGCAGCAACAGTCACGGCATCCTTTGGATATATGATTTGAATGGACAATCATTTGTGGCATTCTTCATACCTGTACATTATCATTCATCTAAATATGCTTGTTTATGCTCTACTCAAAAGCAAATTGAACTGATGCGGTGCCTTTTTGATGACTTCAGGGGCCTGTGAAGGTTGCATCAATCCAATTCTACTAATATGCCTGTTCCAGTAAGCTGCTGTCAGAATTAGTCAAGTTTATGGAGTTGTAGAACAGCTCACAAAGTTTGACATATAATTGAACATGCTGGATGTTGTCACACGAGGTCTGTTGGAGGGCAGCAAAAGTCCCACCCTGGTTTTGTATTACCCAAAGAATCTCAAGGCAAATGGCTGGCTAGGAGCTTCTGCTGCCTGAGGAGAAATCCCGTCTGTGCTGCCTCTCACCTGTTTTTTGACTGCCTAGGAGGGAATTGGCATGGAAGTGCATCAGATTAAGTAATCAAGCCAAACTATGAAGGACAGCCCCCAGGAACTTCTGTGTGAAGCAAATAGTGTGAAACACCAGGAACTGGGTTCCAGAAGTCAGCAGAAATGCTGAGGGCTTGGATTAGTGAAACAGGGAAGTCAAAGGGGTAGGTTAACAACATGACTGCTGTGTATGAGTGGCTGTTGCAATTTGGGACAGAGAATATTTGAGTATTTTGTTGGAATTTAGTATTGCAGACATTTGTACATTTATCTAATATTTATTGTGTTGGCTTGAAGTGAGAAGGATCACCATGTTTGCACAATCTTGAGGCTCAAGGCAGTAAGGATTAGGGGCGTGATGGCTTCTGTCAGCTTTTCCATTTCCTGAAACAAGTGCTGGCTTTTCATTGAGTTAATTTTGCACACTGCAAATCTGAGCTCAGTTAATATATGTCTGCAGGCATACATGGACTTTTGAGATGCTTCTGCTGATGCCAATTTAAAAAAAATCCTTAAACGGAAAATGTCCAAAATGAAGACATTGCAGCCTGCAGGCAAGTTTTATGCAAATTAGTTAGTAAGCATGAATGACTGTCCTGCATTGTTGGTGGTCTTGGCAAGCCAGGAATAATGCTGAGAATGGCTGTTGTCCCACGTCTGATGAGTCAGGTGGAACATACCACCTTCTGGTTACCACACTGTCTTTGGCCCATATATAGTAGCTCTCGCAGTCAGATGGTAGTTTGGCTGGATCAAACTGATGTTTTTAGTAGGCATGGGATGGGACAGCTACATTACTTGCCGTATGATCACTTCAGGAGACATGCATGAACTGCTTAATGAAAGAATATTGCAAAGGCTCAGTTACGGTGCTTGTTTGGCAAGGAAGGTATAATTAATAATGTCATTGCATAAAAGTCAGCTGTTCAGTAGTCAAGCTAGCTGCCAAATGTTACACGATGCAGATTCAGAAATATTTCAACCATCTGCCAATGCTTTCAAATCATTCTGGCAAGGTTTGTATTTCTATTTTAAACTGTGTAAAGGGAAATTGCTCTCATTCTCTCAGTGCTAAGGATGGTGCAAGCATTACCCTACCTACTTCTAGAGAAATAGACAAAGGGAAGAAAAGTATTAGAGGTCATCACAGAGGTTTAATTTAGTGTCTAAAATGTACTGGACATAGGCCAGAGTGATTCTGATGGTCTTTTTTGGGGCGGGGGGAAGGAGTGGTGCATCTCAGGATCAAATAATGTGTGCCTCCAGGAAACATTCCACAAAAATCTGTGAAGTAAAATTATCACTTCACAATGATAAACCATAGGAATTTTCATTTTACACCTTCCGTTAATGCTGTGAAACAAACGAGTGTAATTTTCAATTATGTGCTGCTACTTTGCTAAGCTAGGTATTGAAGATTTATTTATGCAACTTTGATTATTTTTTTTTTAATTTGAAAAAAACCAGAAGGTCTTTCATCTATGTGCCCCTTTTTTCTTCTCACACATGCTGAGCCAGTGCAATCTACAGTATTCTCTTGGTTAATAATGGCATAATGGAATCATCAGTTGGAGTTTTCCACTTTCTTCCCCTTCTGTTCCTGACCATACCTGTAATCACAGCTTTTATACTGTTTCATATGGCCAGAACCAGTTATTTAATATCAGACTTACAAATTAAGCAAGTGGGAGACTCTAACCAGTAAAATGATACGTATAATAATGATACAAATGCAAGAATTCTACAAAAGCGAAAAATTATGTATTTCATTATTTTTGTTCTCACTATGAAGTACAAGCTTTGTAGTCCCGTATGAAATCTCGCTCAAGTAGTACCTGCTACTAGGTTTTTCAGGTTCAGAGGCTGGGTGATCGAAATGAGTCATGTTTTTGCATGTAAAATACAGTGTTTCATGCTCTTGTTTATTTGCATATGGGGAGCAACTCTCTCTGGTTAATGAAGGATCTGGAATGGCTATATTAAAAAACAAAATGAAAAAATGGAAATAGCAAGAATGTTTGTGGTATGGGGAAGAAGGAAGGACTTTCACTTCATTGGCGAATGAACTGAATGCTAACTTGTGGAAATGCTACGGTGTTTCTACAGCATTTGGCTTGGCTACATTTTTAAGGGACAGACACTTGTGAGGTAGGATTGCAAAATCATCACAGTTATATCTGGGACAAAAATACATGAACAAACTGAAACAGTGCTGTTCTAACAGTGAGAGAGGAGCCTAATAGACCAAGGTGTCTAGAGAACCAGCATGGACTAATGTCTTTACTCTTATTCCCAGGTTGCTGCTTTTTATGGAAATATTTTTCCTTGTTTGTTATAACTGAGTGAATTTGCATGTGGTATTCATTTCATGCTGCTATTTTGACCATCGTATGAAGAGATATTGTTCCATTCCTACTGCAGTGTGAATCCTTATACCATCTTTGTATGTGTGTATATATATGTTTTTATATATATATATATATGTACTGTTATCTTTGTGCCTTTCCAGCACAACTACTACTGGAGATGGGCTTTTTTAAAATAAGGAAGAAAGTGAAAATAATTTTTATCCTTTGAAAAGGAGAAGAACTTGAAAGAATAAAGACAACATAAAGAATTACTAGAATTCCTTCATGCTTTGGCAAGAGGGTCCTCTCCAGTTTTTGCTAGTTGTTAACAGTCTGCGTTCTAAGCTGGAGGAGGAAAAAAAAAAAAAGAGACCTTTTAATTTAACTCCATTTAACTCCCTTTGAAAAACTAAACCTGTTTGAAATCTTGACAACCCATTTTATGACTATAATCTCTGAAAAAGCAAGTTAAATAAAAATATTCAAGGAGTGGATGGATACTTGCTGTCAATTTCTGCAAAGAAGGCAAGCAAAAAACCTGGTAGAAGTCTTAGCAGCTGGAAGCAAAGCTGACTGAAAGCCTAAACCAGTTTTTGGCAGCAGTAGTTTTCATTTCAGATTATTCATTTAGTTCTTCTCAACATTTAGTTCATTCAGTACTGAAAAACTGGTAGCTGAAAAAGCAGACAAACTTGCTTTCTATTTTTGAACACATAAAGAGAATGAGGTATTAGCATATAAGAGCTACAGTTTCTACATGTTTAAAGAGTTTGGTCATCAGAAATGTTCAGTTCATTAACTAGAGGTAATACTGCCACTGTTAAATAAATCCATTTAAAATGAAAACTGTGGTTTGGCAGTTCTCCTGGTTTCTTGTCCATACAGCACACTAGACATAGTACCGTGTAACTAGTACTGTATATTTTTGACATGTTGTATTGTGGCTTTTGATTGAATTCCAATTTCTACGAAAATTCAGCTACCATGAGTTTTAAAAAAAAGGAAATAAAACCACATCATTCACTGTGTGCTAACATAGTAACAACAACAAAAGATGACTAAGTGTATAAACATAGATTCTCTTCTGGCCTGACAAAAAGATGCATTAAATATCTATGGAAGGAAGCTGAGTGAAGGGTACAAAAGCAATGCAGAGTTAAAATCCATGACATTCAAAGTTTACTGCTTTTGATTTAAATTATGATTGAAGTTGGTGGTTCAAATAGCTGTGACTTAAATCAATCTGCATTGACCCTGACCCATTAGAAAAGCATTTTTGAGAACAGAGGTCACTTCAAAAGGTTCCTAGTAGAAATAGCAGTGTTGCTTTTCCACATCTGGGGAGAGTGGTGAGATCTCTCCCCAGTTGTCATTGCTGCAGTCCATGTGCCGTTCATAGTCTTATATTCAGAGTAAGCAAAGCTAGACTTTGTGTCTGAAGTGCAGATGTGAGTCTTTTTAACATATATTGTTCTATGCTCTTGCTTTTATTTAGTACTCAGTTTACAGACTCATTCAAACTGTTGAGCACTCTGGTCCCCATTCACCTCTCTCCTAAAGCAGATGGACAGACAAGAGTTGTGCCTCTTGCAGGTGGCTGAACTGCCTTTTAAACACAAGGTAGATATGAAGCCATGCAAGAATACCAGGTGCTAATCTGTAGGAGGTGATGGTGTTAGTTGCTGTTGCAGAGTTTACTTGCTTTTCCTCAGCTCAAGCCTGCTGCAAATGCAAACAATAAACTTAAATAACAGGTGGTTTGAGCTAAATGCTCTGACTCTACATAGGAGTAGAGGACTATTCACAACCTAGCACCAACTTACTGCCTTCCATTTTATAGCTGAGAGGTGTGTTCAGTTGTATTCTATTTTGTACATAAAAGCATGAGCTAGGAGTTCATGGGGGCAAGGCACAGGGCTCAAGCCCCAGTCAGACATGCATTGTGAATGGCAAAGCAATTGCTGCTTAGGTTTCTGTATTTTTTTTAATGTGTATGAGGTCAGAGGATAATTGTAGAAACATGTCAGGACATATAAAGTCAAATTGGGAATTAGATAAAGTCTTTCCTGACTTAAGGTCTTGCTGGATGGATTTCACGCTTGGCGACAGTAACTGAAGGCCACTGTAGCTTCTTTTTAATGTATGTGGCAAAAGAGATGGAAGCATATAGGAAGATGGGTGAGCAAGGGCTATGTTTTTGGGTGTTCCAGCTGAAGCAAAAGCTATTTTAACTTGTGGAATGGGAAGAAATTTTGGAAAGCTTTCTGGATAGAGACTGCAAAGGTCAAAATCCCATGGCTGTCTCTCTGCTGGAAGATTATTTTAGTCAATGTGTTCATGTAATCCATGTTTGTATTAAAATCTATAGCACAGCTTGCAGTTTAGGATTAGCTATATTTTCCAGTCAGATATTTTGTGTGAGGCAAGTCAGTACTGAGATGTCAGGTAAGAAAATGTCCCCAGAATGATTTTATCATGATAAGAAGTCTAATGCAGGCAGATTACACTGCACAGATTTGAAGTCAGCAACTGGAGTTTTATTACGAATTCTACAGAACTAGTAAAGGAAACTCAAGAGTCATATGCGATGACAGGATATCCTGACTGTGTAAGAAAGTAACCAATCCCAGCATATGGGTTGAATGACATATCCCTTTGATATAGGTAGAACTGCTTTTCTCAGTTTGTTTAAACACTGCCGTTCTTGCAGATTTGGAGATTTTGTTTATGTGTTGCTTAAGCTTTCAGATGTGGCTCCTGGCAGCTCTTCTTTCTGTCTTCCGCCTTCTTATGCTTGCCAGATTATGAATTCTTCATGGACTGCATAAGCCATTAGGGTGATTGTATGTGAGTGACAAATCTGTCTCTGTGTGCCTTTGCAGGAAGAACAAGTTGCTTAGGGGCCATTTGGTGGCCCTTATTGTTTAGCTCAAAATGTACCAGCTCATGCTTTTAGCTACAGAGAGCCCCAGTTTGGATTCAGCTGAGTTCCTTCTGCTTCAACCAAAATATAATCATGATGTGGAGATGGTTTTCATGGGCTGATAGGAACCTCATGAAGTTCAACAAGGGGAAGTGCACATGGGGAGGAACAACCCCATGCACCAATACATGCTGAGGGCCGCCTGGCTGGAAAACAGCTTGGGAGGAAAGGACCTGGGAATCCTGGTGGACACCAGGTTGAACAGGAGCCAGCAACGTGTCCTTACTGCAAAGAGGGCTAATGATATCCTAGGCTGCATTAGGAGGAGTGTTGCCAGCAGCTCCAGGGAAGGTGACCCTTCCCCTTTATTCAGCACTGGTGAGGCCACACCTGGAGTTCTGGGCTTCCCAGTACAAGAGAGATGTGGACATACTGGAGAGAGTCAAACGAAGGGCCACTAAGATGATTAACCATCTCTCATATGAAGAAACGCTGAGAGAGCCAGGACTGTTTAACTTGGAGAAGAGAAGGCTCAGGGATATAATCAATGTATATAAATACCTGAAGGGAGGGTGCAAAGAAGCCCGAGACAAGCTCTTTTCAGTGGTCCCCTGTGACAGGGCAAAAACTGAACATCAGGAAACACTTTTTTACTGTGAGGGTGGCCAAGCACTGGAACAAGTTGCCCAGAGAGGTTGTGGAGTCTCCATCCTTGGAGATATTCAAAAGCTGCCTGGATATGGTCCTGGGCAACTGACTCCAGGTGGCCCTATATGAGCAGTGGGCTTGGACCAGATCACCTCCAGAGGTCCCTTCCAACCTCAACTAGTCTCTGATTCTGTGATTCATCTTTGTGCCTTGTTAAGTATGTTGTCTGTGCATGGTCATAGATAATCCTCAGGTCTAGTCATAGATAATCCTCAGGTCTGTATATATTAAATGAGCAGTCTCAGCACAATCCAAGGTCCCTCCATAGGGGCTGTAATGCATAAATGCTGATGACGTGGCAAACCCGTGTGGGAAGTGTACCAGGCTTGGAAGCAAGACTAGAAAGGAAGCCCAGAGACCAAATTGTGAGAAGTTGAAGATCAATAAACCTCTGACTCTGGAAATGGCCACTTCTGGACAGCTGAATTTGTGCTATGCAAGTCGATCACTAAAAGCATAGAAGGATATATACCTTAAGACATTGAGCGTTCAAAACCTGATGTTGACAGCTCCATCATCTGTTGTCATGTAGAGCTGTATAAACAAATACATTTCCACATAGTGGGTGTTATGAGTTGTCACCTTCCAGAGAATCCACTAGTCTTATTACATGAACACTGAGGTATCTTGTGGCAGCCAATAAAGACAAGTAAGCATACTTCCTTCACAGCAGTAAACTTTGCTATTTTTTGTAAAAGACTAGCTGTTTTTGGAGACTGTATACAGCTGTGCATTCCCACTGACTTCATAAGGGAGAAGCATTATTCTGGGCAAAAATATACATCAAAGGAAAAATGTTGGTGGTGGGTCCAGGCTTAGAATGAGTTTAGCCTGAAATGGTTTGGGGTTTTCTCAAGAAAAATGAAAAACTTCATTTTGATGAAGAGTGTTCTTTCCTTTGTGTTTTAAACTCACAAAGATATCCAAATATAGGAGCCTATAGTTATGTTCTACTTTATTTTAGAGACTTTTCATGGCTCCGCAGGCCTCAGCCATGCACATGGCTTGCATGTATCTGTCCTTGTGTAAAGCCAGTGAAACCATCATTGGTATCAAGGAACTACCTTGCTAGAATGACTCTTGATAGCTCATGTTGAACATCAGTTCAAGCCATGGAAACAATGCGCCAAAATATAGAAACACAAAATGGCACTGAGAAGAGAAGCATCAGGAAAATCCAGGGAGTGAAAGATTGCCAATCAGAAGTTGTTCTCAGTGAGGAGTGGTCCTTTGAGATGATTCCCAGTGTAAGGCTCATGATGGTAACTAGCATAACTGAAAATAGAGGTATGGCTTACCTCTTGAGAGATTCTATGCTCAAGTTTGTAGACACTACAAAAGTGCCATGCAAGTAGAAAAAGTCATTAAAAATGCACACAAAAAAGTGTAATGTGTGGGGTGATAAAATGGAGGGGTCTTTCTTATTTCATACTCTGTGTATACTATTTTTGTTCCTAAGCTTTTTCCTGATTTATTCTGGTGCTTTAATTGTTTGGTTTTCCTTATAAGGATATTGTAATTTGAGAAAGAAAATACCTCTGTAGGGTGGAGAAGTGTTATTATCTAACCTTCCAGATGGGGAATCATGTATTTTAGAAATAATAGAAGACTTGTGAGTCCCTTAAGTCACAGTACGTAAGTACAATAATGACTAATTAATGGCTAATTTGTATTTGTATATAGTATCCAGATTGATGGGAAGAATTGAAAGATGAATGGGAGAGTCCAAATGCAGTTCATACCAGTTTGTCTTACACAGAGTCTCATCCCATTAGAACTGTACTATATTGTTTTATATCTATCTATCCGCATGACTCATGTTACTTGTAGAGGTGGAATACAGATTACCTTCAGCGGTCTAGATCAGTATGCATTCTGAAGTGGGGTGTATTCCAATTCTAGTTCCACCTGATACATGTTTTGCAATATAGCTTTGCAGTTTTATGCCACAACTTTAATTTAAAGACAACAAAAGTTGTATATGTGAATCGTCTCTGTCTCTGTTTGTGGGCTATGTAGGGTGCTGTTATCCATTTTCTGCATATCCAAAATGAACACTACTTCTAGGTGGCATTAAGTCTTTTTCTGAAGCTGTGCATGTTTCTCTACACAGGCAGCCCAGGATGATGAGACTTTTAACTAGAGTGCCTCAGGAAATACATAAAATTATAGGACAGAGAAATTCTAACTGTTTTGCCAACAGTAGGGATTTGAATTGAGGTCTCCTGTGTAAATTGCTGAAGCTTTCCATGCAGTGGAGTGAGACTTCTGTAAGAAGTTTGTTTATTTCTTTGGTTTTGGTTCTTGAGTCAGCTCCCTCTTGAAGGCAATACTGCCCTAAATTTAGAAGTTTACCTTCAGGGTAGTGAGGCTTTTTGCTGAGGAATAACTTGAAAATATGTGTATTTCTCTTCATCGTGGATATAGTTTTTGTAACCAAGTAGTTCCATTTGAGTCTCAATATTAGGGATGAAAATATGAAGTCACGTTTGCCATTAGCAGGTGTAAGGCTAGTCAATTCCATAGCTACAGAATATATTCATAGCTTGACAACTAAGGCAGTTGACTTCAGTAAAAATTGAAGTAATGTAACATTGCAGTTGTGCTTGTAGATGTAAAGAGTGGCTACTGGGTAGTCTCCTGTTAGGTTCTTATCAGTTAATTTTTTTTCATAACAAAGTTGGATGACAAACCAAGAAGGGCGATGAATCCTTTGTTTGGAATAAATATATTTAAAATAGGGGTTCATAAGTCATTGTCTATGACCATAATTCATTCGTTTTCTTCTCAGTGGTTAACCATTAACTATATCTGACACCAGGATAAGTGCATCAAGTAGTTTGTACTTAGTAACAGCCAAGCCAGAGAGATTACTGGAGAGTACAGTCTGGGCTTACTAAAAGAGCAGCCTACTCTGTACCTAAGATGTTTAGTTTCTTGGTATATTACTTACAGGTGACCTGCAGAAATGGGAGGAAAAAACTGCTCAGGAAGCAGTTAACTTGTGAGTAGAGAATTAGAGGTAGGGAAATGGGAGGTGGTGTAGGCCACAGTTGAAGAATTTAATTCCTTCCGTCTGTTAAGTTTTTGAGTCAAGCATGTGTCCATAAACCAAACAAATAGCACCTGGGATAAGAAAAAATCAAACCTAAACCTAGTGTGTTTCCTTTTTGAGATGATCTTTGAAGCTAACTTTCACTGTATATCGTGACTAGCTCAAAGTGGTTGTCTGTTTTGGATATCTGCATAGTGCAATGGATGAAATTCCATTAACAGTCTTGTGTTTTTTCAGTAGAACATAATTTACATCTTAATGAATTCTGCAGGGACAGAAATAAAACTGAAGATCTGTCTGGGTAGTGGACACAGACCCTGCTTCCTTTAGAGGAAGCCTGCAGAACGAGCTCCAACTTTATTAGATGCCAGAGAATCCACACATGAGCAAGTTGTTCTACATGCCCTCTAAGAGGGCAAGCATTAACAGATGTTAGTTCACAATGGATCAGAAAGCCAAGAATCTGATCATGAGTCACAAATCTATAGGAATCCAGGTTTCATTGCATCTTTTGTGGCAGAGTGATTTGCCTTTTTTAGGCCACAGTCAAGTGAGTATGAGTTGTTGAGGATATATTTCCCTCCTGTAAGCTAAAATAAATAAATCAGTCTGAAGAACTGGGTTTTTTTGCATGTGGAAAGAATCACACATAGGAAATATTACAATGATTCAGTGTTGGCATGGAACACTTGAGCCCTTAAGAGTAGTCTCACTGCATCATACCCAGATGAATCCCGTGGGCACAGATTTTTGTTCCTTACAGAATTTGAATACTGCTTTTCTTTTGCTGTGTGCGTATGATGTAGGTAGGTAGTGATTTTCTCAAATAGTGATGCTGTTGTTACCAGTAGTTGAGCCTTTTAAGCGGGAAAATATGCCCGTGAGACAGGGCTTTGCATTTTACCTTTTGTTTCTGGTATTTGGTACATTTTGGCTTTCACATGTGTGAAAGTGGCAGAGCAGAAATAAGAGATTGGGAGATGTCCTACATGATGTTGTGGCCAAAAGCTTTTTTTGTCTTATTCTGGAACATTTTATAATGAAGTGTGCTTTTTGTTATCTTCATTGATTGTTGATAGGGCATTTTTAACTGCAGTCACATTATGAAACTGGTTTTAGGTAAAAGCACAAAGTAAACTAAAATAATTTTGAGAGCAAAGCCATAGTCAAGTGAGTATGAGTTGTTGAGGATATATTTCCCTCAACATAGTTATCACTAGGTAATTTATTCGTTGCTCTTTCTGGTAACAAGAAAGCATTCAGAATGCTTTGTAACTCTTGTCAACAAAAGTGTTATGGAAAATTGTTTTATGGTACTGCCACTCATTTGGCAATCACCTTCTCTATTGATTGTTGAATTTTAATTGAGTTGCAAAATAAAACACACTTACTCCTCTCAGTCTGGCTGGTGTAAAAGCTCTCTAACCGTTCTGATCTGTCAGAGGATGTACAGTGGGATGGAACTGACTTCTGTAGTCCCAGTACTTCCCAGCTGTAACCACTGCAGTCTTGTCAGCATGTTAAAATGTAATGCTGTCAAAACAGCAGCTTTTGTCTTTGTTGAGCTTGTGTGGTGGGCAGAGAGGCTCACTGATAGAAAGGGAAGAATGAGCCAACACCAGTCTCACTTAGTCTTTCTTCTGGTTATATTTTCTGTGAACCTAATCCAGCTCCAAAAATGAGAATATATGGGAAGTCTGGAGAACTTGCAGAAACCTAATGCTTCTTTGTGTTACAGTGGGAATCAAGACCTGTAACTTTACCTTACAGATTGTACAGCAAGTTATTTTATTTAAGATATTTTTGAGAATGTAAATTTCTGTTACAGGCTAGTGTTTTCCTGTACATTTATATCCATTGCATTTGTCTTTGGGAAGACTAAGGTGCAATTGGACTCCAATGGGAAGCACTTTTCTCTCCTTCATGCTAGATTCAGTTAGATTGTTAAAGGCACAGAAAACACAGAATGACTGCCACCTGAAATATTTCATCCATTGGTCATGTTAGCAGACTGAACATATAGTAGGGAAAGGACAATCAAAACACAGATAAGCCAGCCACTCCTTGCACTTTTCCCTAGGTATCAGGGACATCAGGTGTCATCGTCATATGTGCTGCTTGCGGAGTCCCTTCATGTTAGTATTTGAAGTTATTTTATCAATTGTGAATCCTTAAGGCCTTGGATTGTTCTTTGCTGACCCAATTCCTCCTCAGTCTGGCTTGTGGAAAAAAGAGATACATGAGCTTATCTTCCACTCCTCATATGGCCTTGTTTGCCCTCCTGTATGTAGCTTTCTCTCACCTTTTCTAGGGCTCCCCCTTTTAGGTTTACCTCCTATTCTTCTGAAAGCACGGCATCACAAACTGTGCTGTCTGTCTTATTAGCAGTGCCTGTCTGAAGACTAAATGTATGCACATCATGAATACTCAGTTGTTAGTTACAGTCATTGCAAGAGCTGTTAATCATTGCTGAGATTTTGAGTTGGTTGCTAGACATTCTTTTGTCCGAGTCTCTTTTTTCCAACATTTCAGATAGCAAGATAGCATGACAGCACTTACCTGGCAACAGTGGCTTCTTGCCTAGCTTTTCTGATGTAAAGATTGTTTCATCATGGTATATGAAAAAAATAGCATAATGGTGATGAAGCAGCCCCATGTCTTTCTCATCCTTTTTGCGATACTCTGTTCTTTACTTCAGTTCTGCCTATTTTAATGTGGCAGAATTGGAATCTGAAGAAGTCGCATGACACGGTTCTCTTTTATGAGCTAATTCCTAAATGTTTTAAGGTTGGTCTTTGCTGATCCTTCCTTCCATATGAAGGCTCTGTGAATGAAAGCTCCAGGAATACTAAGGAGTATCTTTAAATATACAGGCAGATATAATGGGAAGCTGGATTTGCTCTGATGGTAGCTGGACCATGGAAGTCAATCAACACTGAGCAGGATCAGACCTGACCTCAGTACTCCCTTAACTAAACCATTCTGGTATCTGTTTCTCCGCATGTTCCTACTCCTTGTAGTGGGTTTGGCGGGAACATATAGTTAAAGCATTCTAGATAAGAATGGGAGCGTTTCCTTTTTTTCTTGCTTTCACAATAAGTAGTCCTCAGTCTCCTTTCAGACAAGTCAATGAAAGCTTTTAAAATGTTTTTTCTTGGAAGCAATGCAGGACTCGAAGACAGTTTGTAGCATGTATCTGTATTTGTTAAGTGGTCTAATGCCACTGTCCTGTGTTTGCTTTGGGATAGCAGAGGCATTTGTCCACCTGTAACTGGCTGAATTTTCATGTTTCTTCCTGAGCCAGTGTGATTGCCTGTTTTTCATTTCCCGAACCCAGATCTCTGGACAGAAGGGAAAAGTGAGATTCAGTTAACTGACAAGTCATCCTCCTACTCACTAATGCTTAGAACTCTCCTCACTGTAGCATGTGCCTGCTCTCCTACCCATTTTTATTTATCTGGCTCCTTTATAATGTCAGTCCTTGTTAGCAGTCTCTCTGAAGAGAATCAGGTTCGGCCTTGTAGTATTTCCAGCAAGCTGCAGGTGGAAGGTTTCACTTGCCTCAGCTTTTTTAAGTCTTTGAAAGTAACAAGATACAGATGATCCAGGCAATTGATGGGTAATGCATAACATCTTTTTAATTGAAGACCTCTTGCCAGAGTATTTAAGAATATTTTAGGATGTGTTCCCAGTCCACTGGGAGGTGTTATTTGCTAGGTAGTAGCTTCAAAACAGAACATACTAATGGAAGGAGGTAGGATAGCTTTGAATGCTACCAAAGAAAAATGAAATATGCACTGAATTAGTCAGCTGTAATATATTTTTTTCTCTGGTAGATCTAATATAGTTACTGATTATTTTTTTCCTAATGAATGCTGAGCAAAACCATTCATCCTTTTATTATCGTTGTTTTTTATCACAAAATTGTACTTCAATACCAAGAAGAGCAGATAGTGCTGAAGGCAAACAACTTGTTTTCCTGCCTTTGTTCCTGTTGCCTGTTGTATTTTAGTATTGGCATGCTAGTTCTACTGAAAGCTTAAACAACACAAGCTCATTGGGAACTGGAAGCCATGCTACTGTCTGACATAAAATAAGTAAAACTGGAAGTCAGTTTTACTCCTTATTCAGGTATGAGTGGTGCCAGAAGATGTGATGAATTAGAGAGGGGAGTGAATCCCCTAGAGTTTTGTGCTGTTTTAACATACTAATTGACCAAGAGAAAAATGCTTATGGTGGTCTAACTTATTCAGCACAAGACTTACTCGACACATATACAGTGATTGGTTTACAAATGACTCCTGTAGGTAGTTTTTTCACACTGATTCCTTGTATCTTTTCTCAGAAGTGCCTCCAACAGCTGAAAGAGAAGGATACAAATGGATTTGCAGAATGTAGTTTAAGCCCTTGTTAGCATCTTTTGAGCTGATGGAGAACACTAAGAGTTTGAGACGCTGTGTTCTTGGTTGTGCCCTGTACTACATCTTCAAGAGAGTATCTTAAGTCAGGGTAACTTCTGTGGGACTGTAAAGGTCCTCAGTCCTTTTAGACAAATTTGGATGAGGGTTGCTGACTGTTGTCCCCCCAGTTCCTTGAAACATCTGATTTTTTTTTTGTTGTTGTTACTACTGCTTTTATTTGGTATTAAGAGATAGATAGCGCAGAATTAAGCAGCTGTGGTTAAAATAAACAGAGGATAAAGAGGCTTCAGGAGAATTGGCTCAGGAAAAAAGAGGCAGATTAATGACATGTGACCAACAGAGGTGCCTAGATTTCATGAAGTTATGCCAGTGAATGCTAAACGTTGTAAATGTATGTTTGACGGTGGACTGACCAGAATCTGACTGTGCTCCTTGTGGGGCAGAAAGTGTCCATGAATAAATAGGTGGGGACATACATCTCAGAAGAAAGTACCGCAGATACATGCCCTGCATTTGTGCAAACACATAACATATTAATTTAGCATATAGTTTTAAACAGCCATACAGTTCTGTTTTCAAAAGACTTTAATGCAGCTGCTGTAAAATTAGAGCACTGGGGGAACTCAACAGATCATAACTCCATTTGTTTTTCTCTCTACTATCAATGGAATAAGATAGGATTTCCTGTTTTATCTAATACATTTCTTTTGGGGCTTTCATATACTGGAATTTGGACTGTGATTTAGATGTGCTGTTTGCTCTTGCAGATATATTGTTACTCTGAAAACTGTCTTGGTAATATTGTCTCTCCCTGCTGATATCTGTGAAAGTAGTTGAGAAGTCTCCTTCCAGCTTCCAAAGCCTTGAGTGCTGGTTTTGAGTCTGTGAATCAAATGTTTTTGGAAAGAGCTTTTAATAGTGAGACAAATCAAAATATTTTTATTAGCTAAATCATGGTTGCTAACATGTACAAATCTTGTACTTTGTTATGCTTGCACAGGGATTAGGGATTGCAGTTAAATATTCTTCCAGTTATTCCAAGAACTGCAAGAACAAAATTCAGTTTTCTTTCTGTTCTGCAGGTCGAATGGGATTAAGCAGCGACACGTATTTGCTTTTGCTATCAAACTCAGATCTGAATGTTTCTATGCAGCAGGTGAATTCAGGGGATCTTTCTGTCCAGCTGGTTTTCAGATTGGATTCTCATTTCCAGTGAAATTAACTTTATGGAAATAATTAGGAAAATAAAATAAAAGCATTTTAAAATCATGGCAGATTTCCATTTTTGAATTAATGATATTACATAGGGAAAAGCCCTGAACTTACGTCTTTCTGACAAGTAGCTTCAAAAAGTGGTGCATTTAAAGACAGCATTGCAATTTGCTGCCTGTTTTCAGTTTGAAGTCTGGGTAGATGGCTCATTTGCAAGAATTAAAGAGAGACTGAACTTAATCCCCAAGCTTTGCATTTCAGAAAGATATCTTTACAGCTATGTGTGTTTAGGAAGTAGGGCTTAATGCTCAGAACTGCTTTGTTAGGCTGATGGATTTTCATTCATTATGATGAATTGCTTAGAGAATTGTTCTGCTCCTAACCCCTTGCTTACTAATGAGAAAATGGTTTAATATGAAGATTATGTATAATGCTTAGTTACTGTATTTTAAACGAACTATTGTTGTCAAGTCTGTTATCTAGGACAGCATAACTGCACTTTTTCATATATACATAAGGTTAGTGTTTCTGTAGGAACCACAAGTCCTTTATGGGCTTTATGAATTATAGCCTTCATGAATTATATGTTAAATACCCAACCTATCAGGTCTTCTCTGTGGAGCAACTGCATAATTCCTTCTTCTGTATTAGTTATTCTCTGGATTTTATATATGTTATCTGTGATATTTTGAACTCTGTTTGGTCTTTGTGTGTTTTTCCATCCAGCAGATGAATGACTAGGATCCTGCCAGTCCTTCTGATTTCAGGAGTCTCTGTAGTTGATCTATAATTTTTAACCTTTTTTTTTCTTAAAGACCTAATACTGTTTCCAAGTTCTGTCCCCATTCTCCTCCCTGCCCTCTGAGTTTAACTATCACTTAACTATGTTGTGCGCCTTTTAATCGTTCTTCGTACATCATCTCTGAATCCTCTTCAAATGTTTAGTCTTCTTTCCTATCTACTGCACTTTGGGCATTGTGTGTTATATACAAAAAGATGATAATGCTGACATTGGCACAACTAAATTTGACCTATCACAGCTGCAGGCAGGGACAGTTTTGTTGTGTTTCCCTTTGTTGCCTTTGTGCATGCCATTCAAAATAGCTGTGAAGTTTTGGGGGAAGAATTACTGCAGTCCAAAGTCATGTCTCGTTTGCTTTGACACTTTGCTTTTTTATATCATCTTTTCCTAAATCATCCTGTAGAAAGCCTGTGTTTGGGAATACCATTCTGCAGGTATACGTTTCCTTTAAGTTTATCCTTTGTTTCCAGTCTCTCCAACTCCCTTTCTATTGTTACTTTTTTCCACACTTAGGTTTTAACTACTGACAATTTATCACCTAGGAATTTCATGAACAAGATGTTTATCACCTAATAATTAATGACAATCATTAGCAAATCAGGGCTGTGCTTGTGTTGGACACAAGCTGTGAATAATGGAGGGGACTTACTCTTTACCTGTTCAGGCAGACACTGGGTACTGGGGAAAAAAAGAGAGTGAGTGTGTGTTCATAGTAGAGAATACAGCTGGAATATAGTTATTGAGATCTGAGAGCATATCTCCTTAATAGAATCATGGAATAGGTATGGTAGGAAGGGACCTGTTGAGATCGTCTAGTCCGCCCCACCCTGCTCAAGCAGGGTCAGCAACAACAGGTTACCCTGGACAGTGTCTAGTCAGGTTTTGAATATCTCCACGGATGGAGACTCCACAACCTCTCTGGGAACACTACTCCAGTGTTTGACCAACCTCACAGGTTAAAAAAAAAAAAAAAAAGGCAGCTTTTCTTCCATCAGGTATTTATACAGATCAGTAAGATCCCCCTGAGCCTTCTCTTCTTGAGGATAAACAGTCCCAGCTCTCTCAGCCTCTTCTCATATGAAAGATGCTCCATTCCCTTATTCATATTTGCCCATGTCTATCTTGTGCTGGGGAGCCCTGAACTGGACACAGCACTCCAGTTGTGGCCTCACCAGTGCTGAGTAGGGGGAAAGGATCACATCCCTCAAACCTGCCAGAAACACTCTTCCTAATGCAACCCTGGATGCTGTTGGCCTTCTTTGCTAAGCGGCTGTACTGCTGGCTTGTGGTCAGCTTTTTGGCCACCAGGACTGTAGGCCCTGCACTGCATAGCTTCTTTCCAGCCTGTCAGCCCCCACCGTGCCCTGGTGCATAAGGTTATTCCTCCCCAGGTGCAGGACTTTGCATTCCACTTTGTTGAACTTCATCAGATTCCTCTCTGCCCAATTCTTCACCCAGTCCAGGTCTCTGTGAATAGCGGCTCTGCCATCTGGTGTATTAGGCACTCCTAGTTTATCTGCAAACTTGCTGAGGGTACACTCTGTCCCATCGTCCAGGTTATTAATGAAGAGGTTAAGCAGCACTGGCCCCAGTAGCGGCTCCTGGGGTACATCGCTAATGACTAGTCTCCAGCTGGGCTTTGTGCCACTGATCACAACCCTCTGGGCCCAACTGTTCAGCCAGTTTTCAATCCACCTCACTGTCCACTTATCTAACCCGTATTTTGCCAGCTTGTCAATGAGGATATTATGGGAGAGAGTGTCAAAAGCCTTACTAAAGTAGAGTTAAACAACATCAGCAGCTCTCCCCTCACCCACCAAGTTAGTCACCTCATTGTGGAAGGCTATTGGGTTCCTTAGGCATGATTTCCCCTTTGTAAAGCCATGGGGACTACTTCCAGTCACTTTCTTGTCCTTCATGTGTTTGGAAATGGTTTCCAGGGTTAGTTGCTCCATCACTTTCCCAGGGATTGAGGTGAGGCTGACTGGCATGTGGTTCCCTAGAACTTCCTTCTTGAAGATAGGAGTGACATTTGTTTTCTTTCAGTCTTTTCAGTAACCTCTCCCAATTGCCATGACATTTCAAAAGTAATCAAGAGTGACCCTGCAATGACATCAGCTGTCTCACTCGGCACTCCTGGGTACATCCTGTCAGGCCCTATGGACTTACGAATGTCCAGTTTGTTTAAGTGCTCCATAGCCCGATCCTTCTCAAGACTTTCTCTCTGGCCTCAGGGGCCTGGTCTTACAAGTAAAGACTAAGACAAAGAAGGCATCAAGTATCTTGACTTTTTCAGTGTCCTTTGTCACCAGTGCCCCTGTCGCATTTTTTAGCAATGAGCCCGTACTTTCCCTAGGCTCCCTTTTGCTGTTCATGTAATTGCAGAATCTTTCCTTGTTGCCCTTCACATCCCTTGCCAGATTCAAATCTAGATGGGCTTTTGCTTTTCTAATCTCATTCCTGCATGACTGGACAGTCTTTATATCCCTTCTGACTCACATGCCCCTGCTTCTACCTCTTGTACACTTCCCTTTTATGTTTTAGTTTAGTCAGGAGTTCTTGTTCATCCATGCAGACCTCCTGCCACCTTTGCTCAATTCCCTGCTTGTCAGGATGGACCATTCTTGAGTATGGAGAAGGTGATTCTTGAATATCAACAGATTTTTTTGCCTCCTCTTCTGTATTCCATGGGAGTCTTCTAATCAGATCAGTAGTACAGGTACCACTGATATACAACTCAAGAAGTGACACCTGCCCTAGCTTCTGGCAGAAGTCGCGCTCCCTCCACCCTGCCCCCTGCCCCCCAAAGCCACAGGGGCCATTTGCCCCAGAAGTCACTCCCCTCTTCTAGTCATGCGGTCTGTTGTGATTGGCTGGCAGGACCATCCACACCCTACCGGTTTACCTGGAAGTATATCTGACCCAGAAAGCCCTCCCCCATACATACACAGGGGCCAATATTTTGTTTTGGCCACCATTTTGTTTTGGCTGCCATTTTATGACAGGGTGACGCCATTTTATGGCAGGGAGCTGCCACTTTGTTAAACATCATACTGCTCTGTGATTGACTGACAGCCATTCTGGCAGGGCCTAGCAACTGTGGGAAAAGTTATTTTGTAAAAGCCTTTTGAGGAATGCCAACCACTTGCTGTCTGTTGTGACTGAGAATATTGTGTGGTATTATAGTTGTTGGCAACTGTTACATCAGGAACTGCTCTGTAACTATCCTTTTATCAAATTTGTGGGAGACGTACCTGAAAGTCTTAGTGATAACCATCTATTTCCCCCTAATGAAGTAAATACGGTTGTGATCAATGATTTTATGAACTCTGCTTGTGAGAGCAAAAAAAATGCGAAAGCTTTTATGACGTATGTGCATCGCAGGAATGTTAGCATCCTGTACATTGTCCAGAACGTTTTTTGCCAGGGTAAAAAGAGCCACACCATCACTCTCAAAAGAAAATATATGGTGTTTTTAAGAATCCCTGAGTTAAAGCTCAAGATTGCATCCCTAGCCAAGCAGATGTATCCTGGCAAGGCCCTGTTCTTTTTAGAGGTGTTTGAAGATGCTACAAAGGCACACATAGGCACCATATGGGTTCCTGGTTGTTGATTTAAATGCTTCTAACCCAGAGGCTTTTAGGCTAGGAACTGGTCTTTCCCCACTAGAGCAGCCTGCCATTTACATATTGGGGGGAGGGAGGGGCACGGAGAGGAAGACTGGTGTTTGGCAATAAATAGAGAAGAGTCAGACTGTCACCATGTGTTGGTGCAGGCTTGGGAACAAGATGTTCCAGTGTCTGAAGAGTAATCTGTCCCTCCTAGCGCCGTTGATCCATCCCCGTCTCCCCCGGCAGAGAAAAGCAATACTCTACGCAGCTTCTGATGGCCTGATAAAGGCCATTTCTGAAACTACCCTGAATACCTTGAAGGGGAACATTCCATTAACACCCCACCAAATACGCATGCTGAAAAAGGGACACAAATCATTAAAAGCTGAGTAGTAGAAGTTTGTCCTTCAAAAGAAAGAAGCTACTGGCAAAGCAAACTGGTGGCTTTATCGATCCTCTTCTAAGTTTCGTTCTTTTGCTCATACGGGGCTTTTGCTAAATCAGTGATGGAATATATGGGAAAAAATATATCTGGTGCCTGCAAATCAACTGGAGCCGCTAAGGGTGCCACCATTGCCCCACGAAAATATGAGGACTGATAAAGTTCACTCTTTGGATGCTGAAATGAGGGACATTTTCCAGAAACAAGGCTTGGTGGCCTACAAGAAAGCTAAGGTTTGTACAGCAGCTCTTCACAAGTACCTGGCAGTATGAAGCAAAGTGATCAGGAGAGGGGGAAAATGTCTCTTGGTTTTCTGGAAGAAAACAAGACAGAAGTGGAAAAACTCCTGGAGACTCCTGAGGACCCCAACCCTGTTGTTCAGGAAGTGCTGGATAATGTGCATCCACTGTATCGAAAGAATGCACACGTGCTCCTAGGTACCAAGGGCAACACAAGTATATTTCTTCTTGGGACAACCAGAGAAGTTTTGTATACAAAGAAGATGTCATCAAGGGGTTGAGCTTGCTTGAATTAGTTCAATGCGTCCTTCAGACTTGTGCGCCTTCTAGCCTGAGAACACTTGAAATATTTTTATGAATCCATGGCTGTGGTGAAACGTCCCATCTTCTGTCATGGGTCATAAAGCAAACTAGGATCTTTTGGACCAACTAAAAGTGACTGAGGAGGACCAATAAGCAAGACGCATACCACCTAAAAAGAGAAACATACCTAAAGCCCAGTGATTCACCCTGTTAAGTTTACTGTTGAAAATAAAATATTCATAAAATCTTTAACCTTTGCTGTCTATAGTGTCCACATTGGGGTGGGGTTCAAGAACACACACAGCCTTGTGGTTGGGTTGTGAGTTTTATTTACAGAATATATTTATGAAAATCATTACCAGAGATGCAGGTCTGTATCTTCTGAAAAATATTTGGAGTAGCTCTGGTCATGAGGAAAGCTTCTTATTCATATTTTACAAAACACATCACCATCTGATCATTTTATACTAGATTGCTAGAATACAGTTTTAAAAGCTGTTCAAAAGGTAATCCCTTTTCATGATAATGGAGGAAAACACAGTGGTGTCTGCAGGCCATGGAGAGGGAGTTGCTTCCTCTGGAAAGCAGTATCTGTAGTGTTGTTTTCAGAAGGACACGGTGCAGGAAAAAGAGCACTGTTTGGAGGATACCCATACAAGTCAAAAAACTCTGCATGGTTCTGGTCTGCCAGGAGAATTGCTAGCTGGTGCCCTCCAGGCTGGTTATGTGGATGCATATTTACAAGTATGCTCGCTGGTCTTAGGGAAACATGGACCCTAAGGAGCCAGTAATGAGGGTAAATGCCTACAAATGCTTCTCTGGTGTAGCGATCTGCGGGGAAAAAAACCCCAAGAGAGCTCCTGAGTGTCCATCCTTGCATGCAGTTGAAGAGCATGTGTTTCTGCTGGTTTATTTCTATCACGTTGTCAAATATACCATACACAAACATACTAACGGTTCTCAAAATCAGGCTACAGTGGTTTCACTGGCATTTGTTCACCATCCACATACAAGGACACAAAATTTCTTTTCATAAAGTTTAGAGTTGAAGGGGTTCTTAGCATAATTGCTGCTAAAAGCATCATTATCTATGAAGCCACTAACAAGCTTGGGAAGCTGTCTCAGAAACAAACTTTCCTCGTTGCTGACACGAGTGCTGGCCAGTATGCTGAACACTTTCATGCCCACCCAGTCCACTGGCTATTTAGTGTCAGCCATTAAGTAATGCCTCAGCATGCACCAAACATGCTCTGCACGCCACCCGCACCTTCTTCACAAATTGCAAGGCACATGTAGTAACTAGCTTGCAGGATCCTGCTGCCAGGGAGCTCATCAAACAAGAGCTGTTTTGCTGCATGTCAGCTTAATTTTTACATCCACACCATTCATCAAAAGTTTGTCTTGAAAGAACAGGTCACTGTGGAGGGGTCCCAATAGTTCATACTCTGGGCCATCAGAGCTGAGCGTTGCCTGAACCTCTGATTATTGATGTCATCCAGCCTGATTGCTTGCTGCTGCCCAGCTGTGTAATTGTAGAACAGCCCTGTAGAGAAGTGCTTGGACAGCAAGTCAGCTGTAATTGAGAAGCAACTCAATGAAAGCACAGTAGGGGTAGCAGTTGTTGCTCTGGGTTATCAGTTGATCCCCAGTGTAACATCCAGCTGACTGAAAATAAAGGCCAGTGGGTTATTCATGAGAACCACGGCCTCACTGGCTCTGAGGTTGGACCTAGCAGCTTTTACAGTCTTGCAGCAAAGATACAGTAGGGTGTTGTTCAGATCTATGTAATCTTCTCCATTCACAGCTACGAAAAAGTCCAGAAGTGCATACTCCACAATAGTGGAAAGTGGAGGCACCTCAATGAACAGGCTTTTCTCAATGCTGGTCTGCGTTTGGGACACTTCAGACAAATCCAGCTTGGATTTGGTGCATTCTTCTCAGTAGCCATGAACGAAAGGCATTCCTTTTAAAATATATTTCCTTTTCTAGCAGTAGATCAGGACCTCTTTGTCTGGGTTTTCTGTTTCTCTTGCACTGTTTGGCATGGCTTGTTCTTTGTCTTCTTCTCCTGGTCACATTGTTGTCTAGCACCCCTTCCTTTTTCATTTAAAGGGCTGGGGTGGGCGTGACACGGCTTTGTTTCTTTTAAGGCTTTTTCTTTTAATATAAGCAAGTCCCGAGCCCTCCTGATTTGAAGGAGTTTCTAACTTGCCCATGACACCCTTGGAAACATGCCCAAACACATTTTTTGCAGTATCTTCAGCAGCACTTTTAACATGTGACTTATTGATTTCCAAACTCCTTTTCAAAAGCCCTTGTAAACAGGCTATGGAATATACTTCCAACACCTGCACCATACACCACAGGATTGCCTTGAAAACCAGGAAGACCATTGCCAGCCTGAGCTCTGTAATAATTCATGTACAAGACGGGTCTCTGTAATTTTTTACAACTACCATTTTGGCGTGGTTTCTTAAAATATCAGAGGCTTCTGGGGCTGAAGAGGCAGGTTCACAATCACCTTCCCAAAGCAAAATGAGACGTTCTTGTTCTGGTCAGTCTTTTTTTCAATGCTAATTGCGTAGATATGCTGGCGGTTTACAGGCATGTAGTGTGGCTTATACATCACTGTCTCAATCGTCTTCTTATTACCACCAGCTGGAACACAGTGCAATAAAGGAACTGCAAAGTCAGAGAATCATAGAATCATTAAGGTTGGAAAAGACCTCTAAGATCATCAAGTCCAACCATCAACTCACACCACCATGCCTCCTAAGCCAGGCCCTGGAGTGCCACGTCTACATGTTTTTTGAACGCCTCCAGGGATGATGACTCCACCACCGCCCTGGGCAGCCTGTTCCAAGGTCTAACCACTCTTCCAGTAAAGAAATTTTTCCTGATGTCCAGTCTAAACCTCCCCTGATGCAACTTGAGGCCATTTCCTCTTGTCCTATCGCTAGTTACTTGGGAGAAGAGTCCAACACACGCTTCACTACAACCTTCTTTCAGGTAGTTGTAGAGAGCGATAAGGTCTCCCCGCAGCCTTCTCTTCTCCAAACTAAACAACCTCAGTTCCCTCAGCTGCTCCTCACAAGACTTGTGCTCTAGACCCTTCCCCAGCCTCGTTGCCCTTCTCTGGACACGCTCCAGCACCTCAATGTCCTTCTTGTAGTGAGGGGCCCAAAACTGTACACAGTGTTC
>WAAD01037829.1:28112-51144 GCA_013389945.1 Fregata magnificens
GCACCATGGCTTCCAGCTCCTCCTGTTTGTTGCCCATGCTGCGTTCATTGGCGTAGATGCACTTGAGCTGGGCTATCGATTTCACCACCAACCTTGGCCTGCCACCCCTCGGCTCCTCTCTAGTGAGCCTGGTTATATTTCCTTCCCCCTTCGAGCCTTGTTTAAACCCCTCTCGATGAGCCCTGCCAACTCATGAGCGAGAATCCTTTTCCCTCTTTGCGATAGCTGTACTCCATCCACCGCCAGCCGGCCTGGTGCTGTGTAAACCTCCCCATGATCAAAAAACCCAAAATTCCACTGACGGCACCAGTCTCGGAGCCACATGTTAATCAGGTGAGTAGAGTCCCTGATGAGCTGGTGCTCTACAAGATCCGTGTAGAGGTAGAGCGAGTTAAACTCTCCCATGATGTCAGCCATAAAAGGAAGTTTCTTAGCAGCAACACCTGGAGAAGCCCTCAAAATATGTGCCAGATCCCCAGTTGTAGAAAAAATGCAGGGCTTTTCATCCCTTCTGAGCTTTGTTTTCCTTATGACAGGGTCACATAGACCAGGCTCGCTGCTGGAGAGTTGGCAGCTGAAGCTTTGTTTTGGGGGTTAATGAGACAGCTCATATGTTCCATCAACATGGAGAAGGACAGATTTGCCTTTCTGCAAATTATACTGGCATGCTTTACCCTGCAGTGCTATTTCAAAGATCGCATCTTTGCTGATGTTATTCCACTGTGTGGTTAATGTATTTCCACCAGACCCAGCTCCCACTTCCCAGAGAGCTCTGGGGGCCTCCCCAGCTGTACGGTAACGTGCAAGCTGGTGTCCCACTCAAAGGATTGGGCTTTGCGCTGGGGGCCCCTTGGTGTGCTCCTAGGAGGGGTGTGTAACCCTTGGGCATGTTTCAACTTGTCTGTGCTCGTCATCCTTTTGGCATGGATGCCTCCACCTCCTCGAAGTCTCACCCCCAACTCAGACATGTCAGGGCTTGTTCTGCAGTCTGCTGAAGTGGGGGACCCCAATCCAGCCTTTTAATTCTGTTCATATTTAAACTTTAATTATTCATTCCATTAGCTCTTATTAAAGAATGTTTTATCCATTTTATACCTGGGTTTATGGCTATATTTAATTTCTACAACTTTTTATATTTTTATGGATAAAATATATGTGCATAATACATATATAGAAGTATTATATATAAAACAGTGACTGTGTACAAATAAAATATAGATTTATACATATTTGCACACTCCTTTAGATATTTTTAATATATATGTTGTATATATATTGTATATATACATATTACTTTATATATATATAGAATGTATGTATATGTGTTTATATACATTGTATATACATGTATGTATTGTACATACATATATATGGGTTTGTATCTGAGGTCTTCCTGGTGCAAAGGAGGAAGGCACCCAATCACAGGGCTTGCTGAGAACATGTGGCTATGGTGGTGTCAAGAAATAGCCATCAGCCAGGCACAGAGCAGTGACATGTAACAAAATGGCAGCTCCCTGCCATAAAATGGTGGTGTCCTGTGAAAATAGTAGCCAAACCAAAATAATGTTCCCTGTGTATGTATGGGGAAGGGCTGTCCGGGACTGATGTACTTCTGGGTAAACCCCTAGGCATGGCCAGTCCTGCCAGCCAATCACAACAAAACACATGACCAAACAAGGGGCGTGACATCTGGAGCAAGTGGCCCCTGAGGCTGCTGGTAGGGGGTGGGACTTCTGCCAGAAGCTGGGGGTGGGGCACTTGTCACTTCTTACCTTGCATATCATTGAA
Organism: Fregata magnificens; assembly: GCA_013389945.1. Lineage (NCBI taxonomy): Eukaryota > Metazoa > Chordata > Aves > Suliformes > Fregatidae > Fregata > Fregata magnificens. The sequence goes on from WAAD01037829.1 coordinate 29,901, forward strand.
ACCTGTACTACTCGGATCTCTGAGAGATTAGAGCCTGCTCTCCTGAAGTCCAGGATTGTGGTCCTGCTTTTTGCCCTGCTCCCTCCTCACGGGATGCTGAATTCTACTATCTCATGGTCACTACGGTCAAGGCTGCCCCTGATTTTCACATCCCCAACCAGTTCTTCCTTGTTTGTAAGCAGCAGGTCCAACAGAGCGCCTCTTCTTGTTGACTCCTCAATCGCCTGTGTCAGGAAATTGTTATCAGTGCGTTCCAGAAATCTCTTAGATTGCTTGTGCCCTGCTGTGTTGTCCTTCCAGCAGACATTGTGGTGGTTGAAATCCTTCATGAGGACCAGGGCCTGTGAACATGAGGCTTCTTCCAGTTTTATGAAGAAGACCTCATCTACTTCTTCTTCCTCATCAGGAGGTCTATAGCAGATTCCTACTACAACTTCACCTACTACGACAGTATTGGTCTGCCTACTAATATGACTCTCAGCTCTTGACTGGCTCCTCACCCATCCCAAGGCAGAGCTCTGTGCATTTCCACTGCTCTCTCACATAAGGTGCAACATCCCCTCCTTGTCTTCCCAGCCTGATCTTCCTAAAGAGCCTGCACCCATCCATCACAACACTCCAGTTATGTATGTCAGTTATCACACTATCTCTGTGATTGCAGTGATGTCATAGCCCTGTAACTGCACTCAGATGTACAATTCCTCCTGTTTGTTCCATGTGTTGCATGCACTGGTGTACAGGCATTGGAGAAAGTCATCCAAGAGTGCTGATTCCCCAGAATGGGCACAAGAGCTTTCCCCATAAGGCTTCCAAAGGTAATAGATTTGTTGTGTTCATTAGAAATGGCATATTTGCTGGATTTTTCACAAATTAGGAACGACATGGTAGCTGAGGAAATTACAAAATCATGGAATTGTTGCTTAGCAGGAATCTCTGCAAGTTATACCGAAGTGGTACTGTTGCTAGTGCCTAGGTCAGGTCAGCCATGATTGTCTCTAGCAAAGCATTGAAAACCTCTAAGACTGGAGATTTTGACACTTTCCTGGTAACTTCTTCCAGTGCTATACTAATTTCTCAGTGAAAGTTTCTCCTAATGTGCAACATAAACTACCCAAGCTGCCCTTCAGCTAAGTAAAGAGATTAAGCTGTCCTTGACAAACCAAGCAAACCCAGCTCTTAAAACTTCCTTTTGCAAAACAGGTCCTTTATTGAAGACTCCAGTGTGACCAGGTGAGAGCATCCAAGTCAAAGCTTAAGGCTTCTGGCTGCAAATTTACACATTTCAGAAACACAGACTGGTAAAAGTTTCAGAATTTAATGCTCCTCAGGGTAGCTCTCCCTCTGCTAGCCCCAGATCAGTCTCTGATACCTCATTTCAGTTTTTCAGGACCATCCCAGCAGTACTGCTGGGGAATGACTCTAGGAAGAGGATAACTGCTTTCTCTGGCACATGAATTAAGGAGGTTCAGCATTTGCACAGATTCCAGTTCTGTACCTTCTGTTACACACAGGCTGTCATTACAGCTGTTACAGCACTAGACTCAAAGGAGACATCAAAATAACTCCTTTGTCTTACATCAATGTCCAGTTCATAGGAGTGTTGTAGAGGAGTTTAAATCTTTGCCATATTGTTATGGCGGTAGCACTAAGTAGGTATTATTGAGTATATTCACGCACTTCCATACTCCATTCTCATTTTCTAGTCTATGGCTGAAGAACTTCTCAGATTTTGGTGTCCTTGATATATTTTGGATCATATTTAGAAGATGATCTTGTTTTGCAAGAGACTTTCTCTGAGATTTTCAGCTGTTAAGCCCCAGTTTTGATTAATCCTGTGGATTACCAAGGCAGAGCAGGAAAATTTATCTGGGCTTACCTACTAGCCCTTTCCAGAGATGGATGAACCACCCAAATCCAGAGATGGCAAGTGGCATCCAAAAACTTAATTTGCAGAAGGTATATCTGTTTTGGAGTGGTAGAAACCATGTAGTTTCCATCCCTGCCTCCTTCCAGAACAATCGTTCTGATCTGTAACTCAGGGAAGAATACTGCAAAAGCAAAAGATGAGCACCTCTGTGGCAGTAAATGAAGGGAATGGCTCTACTGCTGAGCTTTGAGTCCCCTTTCCCCTTTAAGTTGACCCCGCTTCGATTAATATTGTGCTCTCAACAAAGCAGTTAATGCATTGTGATAGTTTGAAAAATCCTGTTGTTTGTGGTGATAATCTTTCTGGACAATCAAGTTAGTATCTTACAAAACTTAGGTTAATGTGCATTGAAATAAGAACAGGGCCTCCTCTGTCTGTTGAGACAGGAAGACAGGGTGGTGTTTTTTCGAACAGTATCTCTTACTGTTTTGAATCTCCACACCAGACTTCTTCCAAATGAAGCAGCAGATCCAAAATGCATCATCATCTGAAGAGTCTTTGAATCAGGTTTCCAGCTGCTAAAGAAGATGATGTCCATTGTTATGTCTCATAGAAGTTTTCTTTTAAAATTCCTGCATGGTGGGAAAGAACAGCCTTTCAAACTCTTCCAAGATGTGCTGCTTCTTGATTCCATAGGACACCTGTGAGCTCATTAAGAGACCATAAATGAAGGAGAGGGGAAAATGGAAAAAAAACCCCAAGGACAGAGTGAGAAGACTGTGCTGCTTTGTAAGAGCCTTTCTCTTCCTCATGTCCTCTGCACACTGACTGGTCTGAGAGTCAGTTTGGAGAAATGGTGGAAAATCTCTCCATCTTGAAAAGAAGAGCTAAGATTGGTAACCTGTATCTTGTAGGACCTACCAAACAGATGGAAAATATTACTGGCAGCTTTTCCAAAGTGTTGCTGACCCCAACAGAAGGGAGGGTTTTAAGAGCCACCTGGACGTTGAAAAACCTTTCTGTGCTAGGCTTTGGTGGTGCAGTCTGCTTGTCCACACAGCTTCTTCGTGCTTGTACTTTTGGTGCAGGTCATCTCCCTGTTGACTTATTGTTTAAATAAAGGCTTGTCAAAGCCTAATTCAGAGTGTCTTTTTGTCATTGCAGTTGTCCTGAAATCAGTTCCCAGCATTGACACTTATTTTCGCAGTCATGCTGTTAGTAATTCCTCTTAACAAACTTCATGTGCTTTTGTCCATTTTTATGGGGGCCATATTTAAGCTGTTCCATGTATTTTTCATTGTATCATCTTTGCTTCAAGCAGGATTGCCTGTTTTAACACAGCACAGAGGAAGGTGGGGAGCTTTCTGTTCTGTGTAACTGGGCCACAGATGGCCCAGGGCATGTTATTCAAAGTGAAGGTACAAACTGAGACACTTGCTGCTTCTTTTTGTCCCTAGTGGTTGTCTCTCAGTATTTGGTTTCTATACATCTCTGTTCTATTCCAAGTCTGTTAAGAGCTCCCCTGGTATTTAACCAGCAGTAGAAAGTCCGATGTCAAGAATAAATCTTTCCTCCACTCTTTCTCGCTCACACACCTAGTTGTGCAGCTTTTCCATTACACATTGTGTGCATGGGACGGAATGATGGCAAAAGTCAACAAGAGTATGGCCTTATCCCTTTTCCTCTTGGTAGTGCCGTCCTTATTGGATTCCTGTTTCCTGATGCTGTTCAATGACTTACTTCAAGGGTAAGTCTATCAATATTATTCTATTAATAAACCTTACCAGAATAGCATATCCTACTCCTTCTTTATCCCAACTTGTTTGCTGCTTGGTATTTTTGCTGGATTCTGCATGCATCATCTTACTCTGAGAAGCATGAAATGTCATTATTTGTGTATATGCTAACAAACTACAAATGCTGTTACCAATAAATAAAATTATCTAGCCCTTACTGACAATTGTGGCCACAATACTTGATTCTTGTCACCTATGGCATAATTTATCAATTTAATTCTCAGTTATGTGAAGCAAAATATACTACATAATGCTTGCTAATATTCGCCTTGTTCCTATTATTGGAAAAGATTAAAGAGACAGGCTGTTTGGTTTTCATACTGACCTCTGGAGATGTGAATATTTCATTCACATCCTGTCTAATAATTCCTCCAAGGCTAGATAATCCTGTGCATAATCTCCTTCTGTACAATATGTCGGTCTTGGCATACCTCTGACCATGTGTGTTGTCTTTGCCTAGGTCTTGTAAACTCTTACTATGTCTTCTTTAGGTTAAGGCAACTAAATCTGGATATGATGGTCTATTGTCAAAGTTTGTATTGTTGTATTAGTTCACACAATGCTCAAAAATCCAGAATAAAATAAAAGAGCCCCTTTCCCACTCTGATGATAGCACTTGTCAGGGAAAGACTTGCTTTTGGGTTTCTCTCTCTCTGTCTTTATCTGGAGTTCTAATTTCTCTTGAAGCATTTGAGACTCTTTTTAATGTTTCTTAGAATGCTGTATGTTTTCTGGGCACAGTGGTGATGACAGATAGATGTTGAGGTACTGAAGAGAATTCAGGCTTTGATAGTGAAATAGCAAAGTGAGGGAGAAACTGTGAGGAAAGTTGGTGTTCCTTTTTTTGAGCTTTCAAGCTCAAAATATGTGTGCCATAGCTTGACTAAATTACCCTATAAGTAAGAATGCGTGTATCTGTGTATGTGACTGACTTTATGATAGTGTTCTGCAGTTACCTTCATGACATAAACACCAGGGGAAGGAGAGATTTGATGGTTGCCTGGAGGATGTTAATTTCTAATCATGAGAGGGAAATGGGCCAACATTTTTTGAGAAGAAAAATCCAGTGATATTTATTATGCTGTTGAACCATTTCCCTGGGGAAGGAATGTCAGTGCCATCACTCTCACGCAATTAAATACCAAGCAGCATATATTATTTAATTATATGGTGAAAAAGGGATTAATAAGATAACTTGATATATTTTTGCTGCTTTCACCCTCCAGGATTCAGTTGTACCAAACAGAAAGACGTGGATCCTGTGAGAACAAATAGCTGTTTTTACAGCATTTTTACAGTGTTCACATTGCATAAAAAATGAGATTGGTAGAGAATAAAGTGTCAGGGAAAGCTGTTTTATTGCTAGAATTCTAGCTAGCTTTGGTTGGTATGGTTGTATGCAATTAAGTCCCAAGTCAGTGGAATTATTTTGGATTTTTTTAAGAAGCATGAGTGAAAGAAGCATTTGGCCTGGGACCTAAGGTTTAAAGCATAAATTTTAGCATCAACAGTACTGCTACTCAGTAGAATGACAGAGGAAAAACAGAGAAGAAAGCACAAAAATTGAGGAGCTCTGGAGAGGAGAAAAACAAAATTTGACTTAAACTGCTAGTGCTATTTGGTATGGGATGCCACCTTGTGGAAGTTTTTAGGATGTCATGTCTTTTATCCCTTGCAAGTGTTCCTGACTATTTTACTTTCTTCAGTCACTGTAGATAATCCTGTTTGTATAGATAAGTCTTGGTCTTTACTAGCCCCTCTATCACTTGATTTTTTATGTAATATGAACTTTTAGTGTAATTTAGGGATGGAGAAATCTTGCTTTGGGAGGTAAAAAGTCTGTGACAAGGAGAACTTTGCTTAGCTTCCCGAGCAGGCCTGGGAATCAGCCATGGTGAGAGCATGATCAGTGCAGATACTGTAGTATAGTTGCAGTACTGCGCTAATGTGTGTTGTCAGAAAGCTCTGAAGGGACCTGTAATCACATTGTGCACTTTGGCATGTTAACCCAACCACTACAGCAATTGGAAAGGAGTTATTCCATGGTTGTCTTCAGCGGGACATTAGAATTGCAGGAAGAGCGAGCAAATGTGGACATGTCTGCTGCCTCAGCTGACATACCACTTCATTTCACATTGTAACGGACTCTTCTACCAAAATGTTCAGATATCTGGCATTCAAGTTGTATCTCCATAGTGGTCTACCTAGAGACAGCACAGGTGTGTTGCTAATCCAAAACACTTTTGTTGCAAATGTTTCACATCAAATGTCGAATGCTTCTTCCCTGCTAGAGGCGTTGTCGAAAGGTGTAGGTGCAGTAGGTGATCGGTCTTCTGCCAAAAAGCAAAGTGTTTTGCTCCTGAGTTTACCAAAATACTAGGGTAGCTACCACAAGCAAGTGAAGAAATGTTCTTTCCTGTATGGAAGTGTATAGAGAGGGTCTCCTGAACTGAGACCCTGTCAGAGGGACAGCGGCCATCTGTCCATTTTTCTGCTCTCCAGCTTTGATTCTCCTGCTCTTGGTCCTTTTCTGTCTTCATGTCCATCCCATGGAGCACCAGTGGGCCTGTCACTTTCCTGATTTCCTACAGTTGAAGGTAGCTCTCCCGTCCCTCATCTAAGCAATTAGCTGCTTCTGACTTTGTCTAAATAAACATAAACATGAGCGTTCTGGAGTCGTTTCCTAGCCACCTTTCTTTTCTAGATTCAGTCTCTGTCAAGGATTGTGCTGGTTTTTTTTCAAATGGTAAAGAGATGCTGATAAGGGCTTCTTTCTTCTACCTCTTATGCTACTATCCTCATAATTGGAGTTGGATGCTGAGGTGCAACTCTTCATGGGCTGATCTTTCTATTGATCGCATGTGCTCCTTTTTGTCCTTTAGTTGCCCTTCCTCTGTAAGCCTTTTGCCCTGATCTTGCTCTTACCATCTCCTTGTTTATCTGCAATGATCTATTGCATTTGGCCTGATGATTCCAGAGTTCACTGCCCTCTTTCAAAACACTTGACCCAGGGCTGTGATTTCTGAGCCTAATAGAGTATGAAAGTCCAAGGAACACATTTGTGAACAACCTTTAAAGTCTGAATTCAGGTTCTGAAGGAAAGTTACACTGAACAATATCAGTTGAAACTTATTTGGAAACATTTACAGTCTCATTCATGGAGAGTCATGAAGTCATTGATTGAAGTGACACCAGCTATTGGCAATGTACAGCCCTGGCAGCTTAGAAATGCCATTTAAAAGCTTACATGAATGTTGTGTGATGAGAGCTGCTTCTAACCTCCTGAGCCATCAAGCTCTCAGCCTGAGCAACTGCCTGCAGTTCTCGTCTAACGGTTAAAGCAGCTGAGCCACAGAGTGGATTCCTGAGAGGGCTTGAGGCACCAAAACTGCAGCAATTCAAGGACAGAGTAGATGGAATTTAAAGCAGGAGCAATAGGGTGACTGATTCCATGAACTGCAGACAGTTTAAACCTGTGGTGATGTCCACTGGGTCCTGCAGCAGGATGTGATCAGGAGAGTTCAGTTTTGCATCCCCCCCACAGTTCTCTACTATTCCAAGTTCGCATTCACATTGACCTTGCTGACATACCATGAAAGGCAATGAGAAATCACTTCAAGACTATTAATTGGAGAGGATGGATTTGGGGGAAGAGATGAAAGTCCTGTAGTCCTTTCCTGCCACATGCACGTGTGCATATTTTGTACCAGTCTTTTCATAGGGATAGTAGCTGTTTGACTTTTTCCTGCTACACATGCTCATGTTGCAGCTGCATCCAGCTCTGTTACAGGAAACGGATGTTGTGACATTTATCCACACCCAGTGATGCAAAGCTCCCCAACTCACTCTGTGGAATTAATGTGTGTTGAGTTTTGGAAGCAGAGGTGCTTCCCAGCCTCCTTACAAGAATGCTGAAAATTTCCTCTGTGTTACCCAGTGCATGTGCTTGTGAGGTTTAGACAGTTGTGGGGTTTTTTTCCAGATTGCTAAGCTAATGCTTAGGTGAAAGGAGGCCTGGAAATAACCACCAACGCAGTATAGTTAATTGCCATCTCTTATTCTCTTTCTCTGCCTACACAACCCTACATTTTTATGCTTTGCATGATGTTAGCTCTTGTGGACTTTGTACACTGGGAGATGCTTTACTCTGCCTCCCATGGGAATGCCTCTGAGCATCTTATATAAGGCCTGCTCCTGGTCACAATTCTTCACCAAACTGGTGAATCTCCCTAGATGCAAAGCAGTTTCAAAAGCTTCAAGCAAATTAGGAAGGGAGCTCAGAGGGGACAGAAGGGTCACAAGGGAAGTAAAAGAAAATAACCATGCATATGATTATGAAAACATAAGCCTGTCTCATAGATAAGGTGACATGAATGCAAGAAGATAACTATTTTAGTTTTTCTTTCATGTTCTGTGAAGCAGCAAAACCAAAAGGAGCCCGTTGTACCCTGAACTATCTGCCCTGCTGGTAAAATCACCTCAGACAGAAGTAGGGATATTTGCCCAAAAAGCTAGGTCTGTTGCTCTTCATCATGCCAGATTAGTGCTCATCACAAGGCAGGATTGAACCCTATTTTATTGGAGGTACTGTTCTCTGACCCTGAGTTTCCAGTTTGAGTAAAAGTTTTAAGTTTATGCAAGCACAATGGGGTGGGCTGGGTGTGGCGAACCTGCTAGGTGCCAAGAACTTTTGTTCCTCTTGTTCCTCACTGCTGACAGGTGAGCACCAGCAGCTTTGGGATATCACTGTGATTAATGATCAGGTGCTGTTTTGTTTTTCCCATGCAGTGGTCCAAGTAAATTGGAGCAAAATACTCTGAGTTGGCAGGGGGAGCATACTCTGATCTCCTTCCCAGTGAAGGTGATGTGAATTTCATCTCTGACCTTGGCAGAGGCTAGACTTGGCAGGAAACTGTAATAGTACTGCTTAGTAGCTCACAGATTTAATGAAAGTGCAACTAACTCCTAATTTCACTGCACAGTGATCACAGATCAGATGGGAAGTTGTATAACAGCCATTTTGAGCAAGTACTAAAAGATGGCCAGCTTTTAGGCCACCTGTAGTGCAACACTTGGCCATTGTTCTGAAGACCTGCCCAGTGACTTAGGGTGGGAAACTTTATTTCCTTAACCAGACATGGTATTGTTAAGAGTGAGAAACAAAGTGAAGTTAATTTTATGCTTTATTAGCAGCTTTGCATTTCCTTCAGGTTCTTTCACTGACAGAGAGTAGCACAAATTGAGCTTCCTGTAGATAATAAACCTAGAAAACTAATTTTTGTGACATTGAACACTGACAAACAACAGTAAAGCTGTGAGAACTCGTACTAAAACCCAACCTGGCTACCAGGACTGGGCATTTTATGGCAAAAATTTGTTGAAATGATACTATTGATTGTAATTATCTCCAGGACTTCCTTGCCTGCCCTAGGATGAGGGGCTGGATACTCTGAGACATTGTAGATGACCGCAGAAACAAGTGCAATGGAGCATTCTTTCAAATAATGTTTTTTATCTTCTTATGGAGAAATTGCATTGGGTTGTGCTGTTGGGAGATCAATGGGTAGCCCTGGTTTCATGTGCTGAGTCTTTAAAAAGAGAATTCTGCCATCCAGTGGCTTTTGAATAGATTTATAAATATAGGTGATGTGACCAAGTCTAGGTAAGAACATTAGTTTCACTTTGTTTCAGCACCAAGCCAGTGAGAGCATTACTGCAGAACGGGTACCTGAGAATTTGCTTGAGAAATTCTTTCCTTTCAGAGGGGGAGGGAAGGAGCCAGTGTCATTTATTTTAATGGTGAAACCTTTCTTTTGTTTATCTCTTCGCAGTTATGTGGCTGTGGGCTGCTGGGTGTGGGCATCTGGCTGTCAGTGTCGCAAGGAAACTTCGCCACATTTTCTCCTAGCTTTCCGTCGCTTTCAGCTGCCAACCTAGTCATTGCCATTGGCACAGTCATCATGGTGACCGGCTTTCTGGGCTGCCTAGGTGCTATCAAGGAAAACAAGTGCCTCCTGTTGAGTGTAAGACATCAATACTTCTTTTCACTAAGACCAGTGACTGTTGCTTTGTTATTATTTTATTTAAATGACCAGTGCAAAATAGTCTTGTGGATCACTGTAACATTGCCCTTGTCTTTCAATCTTCTGTATACTTGCAGTATGGCATCCCACAGCTTTGGTCACAGTGATATCATTGGTGTATTAGCAAATGTATCCTTGTTACTGTGTGCCCTAATGTATTAGATAGATAGCTAAGCAAATTACTATCAGTTACCTCTGAATGGTTAAACATGAACTGTAGGGTCAACCTGGATAGCCCTTCTGGAAATGCCTCTTAGAAGGATTGACTGAAAAATTGTAAGCACAGCTGCTTTTGGATGCCACTCAAAGCCTCTCGTAGCTATTTTCTACTTTGCCCTTATCTAAGGCCTTTGTCAGAGGTTGGTGGAAACCATCTGACCCAAAGGTAAGAAGTCAAGGTCTCTGCCAGGCCTTACCAATAAAAAAAAAAAATAATCTGATCCTTGGTAGTCTTTGTCCAGCACTGAAGCACAGAGGTGGGGAACCCCTCTCAGAAAACACAGTGTGCGTCACTCCTCTCGCATAAACCTAGGAGGCTTCACCATACCTCTCCCCACCCCAAGGAAAGAGTTATTGTGGCAGAAGGTGAGAGGATGGCTTTCAAAGTAGACACCTTCCAATTCAGTCACAGCTTATGAATCACAGGTGCTGTGACATTAAGGAGCATGTAAGTTTTCCTTGTGTAAAAGTCTCCCTTACATAGTGTTGGGGAAAAGCTGGGCAGCATTCCTTAGACCACCTCAGACAGTTAAACTGGAGGACAAATGTGCACCTGTTTTTTGCTATCTGCTGCTTGGTTTTGTATGTTGTACAGCTAGGAAAGCAAACAAAGAATAGTAATGAGGTCTATGTTGTTCATCCACACAAACTGCAACACCAGCTGAATTTTTGGGGGTTTTTTTTAAGTGTGTTTATATTCATTCTTCCAAGGTTCTGCAAAAGTCTTTTTATACTATCGTGACTCTCATGAGTTTCCGAATGGAGAGCTTGCTGCACTGTATACTACATCTCCCCCAGTGTCTGTGTGGGGGATGCCATGCCTATGCGGCAGTCCACTAGTACATAAAGGCAACTAGTGGGCATGAAAAGATGCCCCTGCAGAGAGAGATTTCAGCTACAGAGAGTTGGGAAGAGAAGTGCTGAGTAACATAATGACTATTCCAACAGGCAGTCAGATCTGGTTAAAGCCCACCTGCTAGGGAATCACTCCTGAGGCACGTCACATTGATCTTCGTGGTAATGGGTTTAGCATCTGTCTGTAGTCTGTATGAAGGAAAGAGACTATCAGGGCTGCGTGCCGTGACAGCAGTCAAAAATAGCAAGACAAAAGCATTGCTGAAACTTGCAAACTGGTAGTAGTTCAAAACCTAAGATTTAAAGAATGCTAGACAGTGAGCTTCCTCATTGATGGTGAGACCTACAGGAGCTTTAGTGGCAATATAGTATCAATATGCCTGAATAGTTTGAAATCAAACTTAAATGTTTTTGGCAGTAGAGGAAAGGTTTAGAGGACAAGGCCTATAGTCTTCAGAGTTTCTAGCAGCCCCAGGTTTGCTCTCTAGTTGGCAAGTATGTATACACTGTCTGTTTTTTCTTTGTTCTAGTTTTTCATCGTTTTGCTGATAATTCTCCTGGCAGAGCTGATATTGCTCATTTTGTTCTTTGTTTATATGGACAAGGTAAGCAAATATGCCATATAGATTAATTATCTGTACTAGCATGTAAATCAGGTTCAGTTTGCTTTTGTTTGATGGAGGTATGTGTGTTCTCCTTGCTGTCACTTTGGTGAAAGTTTAACCTTGAGATCTTGGCTGTTTTCTGTAAGCTGCTCCTGCAGGGGGAGGCGGAAGTGACAAGGACAGCAAACAGGAGAGAAGAACCCACTGAGCTTTACAATTTCCTCCCTTAAATAAAACCATGGTCCAGGGCCTCCCTTTTAGTCTTCTCCTAAAAGCTAAGACAGCCTTCAACATACCTGTTTGATGTCTCTGCAAGAAGCTGATCATCTTGTGGACCTGGGTTGTGGGAGGTCCTACTTAAGACCTGGTTAGCTTCTTAGAGCCAACCCTTGAACAGGACTGGAGGAGAGAGGCCTGGGATATTCACAGGTTATTCCAGATGCCTGTCTCACTTGACTGGGCAGTCCCAGAGAGTTTGACAAGGGTGTGGAGCAAATCAAAAGGCAGCTTCTCATAAAGCCCATCTGCAGGAATCTGCTATCTAGTAGAGACTAAGTGAAGGAGGCACAACTGGCTGGCCTGTCAGATAGGTAAAACTGGAAAAATCCTTGGGGAACTGGAGAACTCTGCTAAACACAGGACAGAGCCTTACAGTATGAGCATCTCCAGACTGATTTTAAAACTGAGCTCCTACCAGATTTGTATCTCTTCCCAGGTTGTCATTACGATGCCTGCCACTTTCAGAGAGCCAGGGTGAACTTCTGATTTTGAATAGGATGTCAAAGAGGGATGAAACAGATCTTACAATATAGTTGACCTTTATGCCAGGACCCATAGGTTAATCCTTTCTCTGCTGTCAGCCCACTGCTGTCAGAGCCAAGGTACATTGCTACCTGCATCCAGGACTCCAGGCTCAGACTGAAATTTACACAAGAAATTGGACATCTCAGATCTCCCGTTAAGCATTCCAACTTTCTTCTCTAAAGAAAGAAGAGCACATTTGAAAATCGTTAATCCTACAAGCCTGTCCCCAGAAGGGGGGGACAATAGAACAATAGTAATGCCCTTTTTCAGTTGATTTTGTATTGGCTGTTTATTACAGCCTGCCTGAACCTGTGCAAGGGATCACAGAATCACAGAATCACAGAATGGTAGGGGTTAGAAGGGACCTCTGGAGATCATCTCGTCCAACCCTGCTGCTTGAGCCAGGTACACCTGGAGCAGGGTGCACAGGACCGCGGGCTTTGAATATTTCCAGAGAAGGAGACTCCACAACCTCTCTGGGCAGCCTGTTCCAGTGCTCTGCCACCCTCACAGTAAAGAAGTTTTTCCTCATATTCAGGTGGAACTTCCTGTGTTCCAATTTGTGCTCATTGCCCCTTGTCCTGTCGTTGGGCACCACTGAAAAGAATTTGGTCCCATCTTCTTGAAATTTAGATATTTATAAGCATAACTATGTTAAGGTTGGGAGTCTGGGACTCTGGTTTTATGATATGAGCAAATTAAAGCAGGCCATAGGTTACAGGCAGGAGAGGCTGCTGTGGGGTATTGCCAACAGCTGTCTCTAGCAAAGTTAAAGTAAGCTCAGCAGTTTTCTGCTGATCACTCTTCAGTTAGTTTAGTTCAGATGATGACTGTATGATGGACTCTGAGTAGAGGGGAAGCTGTTTGGTCTCCTATCTATCTCATGAGAATTAATCCAGTATTTTGCAATCTGAGGGAGAGACTAGGCCTTGGCAGGTGCTGAAAGGTCCCACTGACTTGTGAGAGTCTTGAAGCTATGATGGAGCTTTTCTATGCATGTTAAGTTTGTGGTGAGAGAAGGTAAGAGAGATACATTCTGTATGCAAGTCTGTACCATTTGATTCTTTCCTCTAAACAGCAGTGCATTGACTTTCTGTATTTTTTACATGATGCAGGTCAGTGAGAGTGCAAAGAAGGATTTGAAGGAAGGTATGAAGCTATACAATTCAGAAAATAATGTTGGACTGAAAAATGCATGGAATATCATTCAAGCAGAGGTAACATATTTTCTCAGTAGAAAAAAAAAAAAAACAATGGCCATAAAGGCTGCTGCAGTCTGTTAACTGTGGCATCCATGCCAAGTCTAAAAGATGGCTAATGCAGACTTTGGTTTCTGATTTTGCACTCTTGAACATCCAGGGAGTACTATGAAACCCAGGATCAAAGTGTACTCTGTAAGGTAAAAGATGCTTACCTCTCTCTGAGATTCTCTGCGCCTATCACAGGCACAGAAATGATCTGAAACAGAGGAGAAGCAGCAAAACCTGCATAGGTAGAACTGCAGCTTTGGCAGCTAGGCTTTTGTCGTTCAGCAGTTGTGGGCAGATTACCTTATGTTTTGATGTTTGGGCTCATGTCTCTGTGACAAGAAGACTAACATAACCTTGGGGTTATGTGGGACCATTTATTTTCTTGGGGTTTTTTTTTATGTTGTTAAGTACTTGCTTTTAGTGATCATTGAGCACAAAGCACTTTAAAAATAAAAAAATGTTGTGGCACCCCTTTTGAAAATATACAGTGGTTTAGTGGAAGTAAAAGTTTGTGGTGGTGCATGATTCACAAATTATGCTAGTTAAGTTAATTTATTAATGCTTTGCTTTTGCCATAGATGAAATGCTGTGGTGTGAATGACTTTACGGATTGGTACCCAGTGCTGGGAGAAAACACTGTCCCAGACCGATGTTGTACGGAAAACTCCCAAGACTGTGGACGGAACTCCACCGAATTAGTGTGGAAAACAGTAAGGCTCGCTTTGCCCAGGTCAAGGGAGGGGTGCAAAGGAAGAAAATAGAGAGAATGCATGTGAAAGAAAATGTGACCTTGGGATTTCAATTTTCATCTTTCATCATTTCAGGGATGTTATGAGAGAGTTATGACCTGGTTCGATGAGAATAAACATGTCCTTGGTTCGATTGGGATGTGCATCCTCATAATGCAGGTAGTACTGGTATGATGTTTGTCACCATGGCTTTGATTTGCTGTCAGCATTCTTGATTCTGCTGTGTGAAAAGTGGTGCTCAACCACTCTGAGTTTGATCATGATTTTAAAAATGTCAGATTTGTTTTATAAGTTCATTTAAAGTCATCTACTCAGAAAGGAAGCAGGCCAGTAGTCAGTCCCGCAAAGAAGACATGCTACAGTGGGGTTTTGCTTATCTGTATTTTGACTTCAGAGCACCACTTTGGAGTTCCCATGTTTAGCCATTTGTTACGCTGTCCCTTAGGGAACTGGTTTTTTAAATTTTGGAAGCAAATTCTAGAAATTGCCAAAATTAGTCAAATCATGGTCACTGAACTGAGTAGGTTAACGTGTTTTAAAAAAGAAATGGAGAAGTGTCATCATAATCTGTTAAAGTTTTTGGTTTCCTGTATCACTGCTGTACTTTTGGGGGAGAATACCTGAATCTGATGTTTTCAGTCAAGTTATCTGGCTAAACAAGCACAACTTGTTGGGTAAAAAGGAAGAGTGACTCGTATGTATTGATTCTGAAAAATTGTTGCACGTATGACAAAGAGCCACGAGAGCTTTTTGCCTCCATCTGTGCTCTGACAGAACATCTCTAGACATCACTGTGTGCCTGAACAACATACATCCAAGTTTACTGATCAGTGTTGAAGCTTGAGAAATACGGCTAGTGTAGAATGACTTTTAAAAATACAGCTGGACCACGAACACAGGTCAGCAGTGCAGTTTTGGCAGCCTCCCTGTACTGAAGCCCTTATTGTTTCTTTTCCTTCAGATTCTTGGCATGGCCTTCTCCATGACACTCTTCCAGCAGATTCACAGGACTGGCAAAAAATATGATGCCTAAAGCCTCTGAAACATTATCACATCAACCCTTCTGTCTCATCATAAAAATGAAGAAAAGGAATGACCGCAAAGAGTATCAAGCCTAGCCCTGCTGAGGGAATCCGTCCCATTGACCGATCTACTTTGTTGTTACTTGTCCAGTTATTATCACAACTTGTTATTTGACTAATTTTTTTGTCTGTTTCACATTTGCCATTTATTTGCCAAAGAGGGGGGCAGCCCCCCAAACAAATGGATTTTCTACACGAAATCATAGATCTGCTCTAAGAATGTTTCTTAACTTAAGAAAATGTTTTGCTCTACTAATCCATGCTATATGTGCAAAAACTATGTGTGTTCAACTTCCAGTCTTCTGGACTTCTTCAAAGTCTTCCATTAAGTTTTCAACCCTCATGTCCAATTGACTGGAAGACTCAGAAAAGCCGCTCTAACTGAGAGTCCTAGGAAGTGGAGCTGCTTTGCTTTGCAGCTTCTTGTACCTTACGGTGTATACTTTTTTTTATGATAATGATGATGATTATTATTATGATGGATATAGCTTAGAATTTAGTTGCCTGACTTACAACTTCTTACTGGTTTTGGTTTTACACATTTATTGTACATTAATTTGGGAACCACTGTGCGATCTCCAGAGGACATGTTTTTCAAAGTTGACGGTGCAGGCAAATAAAGACATAACTTTTCTCAAGTCCATGGGGAGGCATCGTCTGCCTTTATCAGGGCCTTGATGCCCTTACTGTAACAAAGGTGGTTCCTTTCAAATCAGAGGCTTTTTCCTCAATGGAATGCAATGCCCTCCCATTGGACCAGATGGTGAGCTTCCTACTCCTCTGAGGCAAAGTTCCAATGCCTTTACTCACCCAAAGCAGTGTCTGGCTGCTTTGATGTCATGCTACTTTGAAAGCTAAAAGTACTGACTAAGCAAGTTACTGCTCCCTGGCATGAAGGAGAGAGATTGCAGTCTGACCTACTGGCCAGTTGGCAGCAGACTTCACAGATTGTGTTGTCTGTTTCAAAAAGTTTGCCCAAGGCATGGCATGCTGCTGGGTATGAGGGAAGGGGGTGGCAGTTTGATGGCAACATTGTCATGCCGTGCCCTTCATTGAAGGGGTTTCCTTAGGCAGATGATGGCTGTCTCCCTGAGCTGGAAAAGGTGGTTTGATTAAAGGTGACCAGACCTTTAAAGGTGCAGGAAAGGGACAATTTCCAAAACAGCACTCAGAGACAGTATGTGTTGTCACACCTTCAGTACAGAATTGGTTCTTGCTGATGGATTGCCAAGTCCATCCAATGGGGTAATTCAGAGTTCACTGCAATGCATATTTTTGCCAACATTCCTGTTAGAAAACTTGAACATATATTTCTCTAGTTTGAATGCTGCCGAATTGCAAGCAGCATCCATTTACCCTTTGTTCCAGGTTTTTGCTGTTTTGTGAAGGAAGAAGGAAAGGCTCAGACACTGGAGAATGTTCTGATTTAACTCCAGTCAGGGCTCAACTCAGCTCTGAAAAAACCACTGATTTTTGTATTAGCAGCAGTCAGAAGTGACCTTCAGAGGTTACCTCATCCAATGTCACTCTCAAAGGGGTACTGTCATCTATGTGAGATGGGGTTTACTGTGACATTTTGGGGCTGAGTTTCAGAAACTGTTGAGGATGGAGATTTTGTGCCTTTCAGAGCCATGCCATGTCAAACTACTCCTCTGGTAAACAAGTTTCTCTTAATGTCTAGTCTGAATATTTATACTTTAAACTCTTAAAAGATATCATTTGCATTGTATCATTCAGCCTATCTTTTCCTTGTGGGCTAAAATAGCTGTTGAGCCACTTCATATCTGGGAGTTTTTAGTCCCCTGTTTATCTTCCTAGTAGGTCCTGCATGCATCTGTACATCGGGCATCTGGCAGCAATAGTTTTTAGTCCCCTGTTTATCTTCTAGTAGGTCCTGCATGCATCTGTACATCTGTACATCTGGCAGCAATAGTGTTTTGTGTGGCCTAAGTGTCACTTTCTGAGTTCCCTATGAAATCAGTGTGACAGGAAGGAGTGTGAATGTGTGGGAGATATAGAGACGAATTTGCATGTTGCAGTGAAGAACGAGGTTACTATTCTTAGAGCATGGCCCTTGCCCATATGAGCACAATGCCCAAAGTTTCACAGGGCTCTTGTTTCCCACGGAAGCAGACAATGCCATATGGGTTCAGCTATTTCACTTGGATTGCCTTTGAAAGAGTCAGGGAAGAAGCAGAGGGAAAGCATAGAAACTGAATCCAGTTTTACTTCCATTTCTAAGAAAAATTGGGACCAGGAGCATCTGAGCCCTACTGGAGATGGATGCTCCATGTTGAAGAAGGGGCTCTGACGCCCAGTGTACTTGCTGCTACATGTAAGACTGTATCCAAAGTTGCTAAGATGCGTTCCCATTTTTGCAAGAAAAGACAGGATGATTTTCATCTGATGGCTCCACTGCATTCTCCCTTTGGGCTGAGGTGCTTAGCTTTCTCTAGCTTTCTCTGGCATTCAAAAAGAGCAGGGTGCAGGGCTGAGCAGGAGCATCATCTCTGTCCTTCTGGGTCGCACAGTGGTACCTGCTGCATCTTAAATTTTAATCTGCAGTCAGTTTTTTTACAAAAAATGGTAAAATATATTAGTGAAAGTAATAAGGAAATAAAAAATGTTATGAGTAACTCAAAGGTGAAATGTGTAGTTGCAAACTCAGCTACTTTGCCTTCCATCTTATTTTTCTAGACAAACTTATTTTTCTAGAATGCTTCATTCCATTTCGTGATCTACCAGCATAGATCCTGAAATCTTTTTTTAATGACTACTTTTGGCATTTTAAGCACAGTATTAAGTGAGATAGTTACACGAGCTTCATATATTCATCTCTATGAAGCCACCTACAGGAAGGGAGTCAAACGCAGGGCTGATTTGTGTCTCTAGCTGACTCTGTGATGTGGGAGGTGATGACAGGCATCCTGAAAGGAGGAGAAAAGTAATGCCATTTTCCAGGCAACAAAAAACAGCTCTGGAAAGTGTGAGGCTGCATCAGTCAGTTTGTCAGAGAAGGCACTAACTGTCCTGTAAACTGGTCAAAGGGAGCTTTGGCTCATGTATGTATGCACTTTTTTTGCTTATGCTGGTGGGTGGCTGTCTGTGTGTTTTCCCCAAATGTCACTCTGATTATTTAACTATAAGTTTTTAGCATGTTTTTAAATAAAAACTGATACTAAGTAAAAGTATCTTTAATATACACAAATACTGATTTGTATAAATGCATACCTCTCTGTATCTCTAATTCATGAAAGCACAGTTAAGTGTGTGAAAGTGCTGTCTCTCTGAGTGTTCCTTCAGACTGTAGCATACCAGCTGTCTCACTGTGCTTCATGCTTGGAAGCTGCAGCAGAACTTAAGCAGAGACATAATAGGAGAACTGCTTGAAGAACCTCTACTTGAAAGCTGTTGAAGTGATAGCTGTGAATTCTGTTCTCTCCTGGTGGTACCAAGGCTGTTAGTTATAGGAAGCCCAGGTAGAGGGCGCTCAAAAGAAGTGCCCATAGCTAAGTAGTATGTGAGATGATAAAAACAATGCATAAATGTCTCCAAGGTGACAGAAGATGCCTTGTATATCTCATGCATTGAGTTCCTGGACTATGGTCATGTTAGGCTAACTCTCCTATCCTGTGTCCACCCCCCATTTGTATGCATGAAATACAAACACACACAGGAGGGGTGCAAGCAGAGGGCAGCCAAACTGATCCACATGGTCTTTCTTGGGCAATGTATTGGTCAGGCATAGAAGTGGCACGGAGGAAAAGGGTGTTTTCCCAGTAGATGGTTCTTGGGAGCAGCATGAAATAGGGCACATATAATTCTGATGTAACGTCTTTCCATAGAGTTGAGCAGCTTTATCCTGTAGCTGGCATGGGGAAACCTGGAGATGTTTGCCTATGGGCTAGCCATCTGTTGTGCAGTAGATACTAGACACTAAGAAACAACATGCCATTCCCACCAGGTGATGTTTGCACCAGTGTTTCTTCTATGCAATACCTACTTTCACCTTTATATAAAAGATTTTTACTAGGATGATATAAAAATAAAGGATTTTTTAAAAGGTGCCTCTTTGAGCTCATTTCTCTTCTAACCCCAACTACCACCAAAATCAAAAGGGGACCAAAAAAATTCCAAAAGATGACTCGCAGAGATCTATTCCAACTCCACTGCAGTCGAAGTCCAGAGCTCTTGAAGCTGTTGCATCTCTGAAAAGATCCCCTCCCATCCTCTCTCATCCTCCTTCAAAACAATACTCTAATAAAATAGAAATAGGTGTGAAAGATCCCCAAAGAACAGCAAATTGTTTTTGAGAGCCTGGTAATATAGGAAAGAGTTTGCAAGTGTCCCAGAGAATATAGAATAGATTATATATATCTATCCCAGAGAATATAGAATAGAATAGAATAGAATAGAAGAGATGACAAAGTAGTAGAGAGCTTGAAAGACAACCAGAGGTCACTGAGAAGTTTCAGAGAAACTGTGACAATTTATTAAACACTGAGATAAAAATCACAGAATAGCCCTCCAAATGCCAGGAAAGTAGAAGATGGTCTGAAAGATCAAACAAGGTCAGACAAAACAATGGAGTCAAGCAGAAGCCAACAAAGCAAGAGTGTCTGAAGGAGCTTCAGAGAACATAAAGTAGCCTCAAGGAAGGGAAGAAAGCCTGTAAGTGCCCAAGGAAACAAAATGTAGCAGTGTCAAAGAGGCCAAGAAAGAAATAGACAAGGCAAAGGACCCCCCAGAGAATACCAAAGAAAGAGGCTCAGCAATAACAAGAAAGTATCAGAGAGATTAAAGGAGCTCCAGAGTACCCAGTAGTACCAAGGGTACTTCTCTCAGAGAAGACCAAAAAAAAAAAAAAAGGCAGAAAGCTTGAAAGTGCCCCAAAGAGTAGCATCAAAGAAGGGAAAATGAGTCAAAATCTGTAAAAGACTCAGAGAACACAGAGTAGCATCGGAGGCAAAGAAACCAGAAGAAAGCCTGAAAGAACCATGGTGAACACACCAGAGACCTTGACAGTAACAAAGTAGCAGAGATTCTGAAAGAGCACTAGGAGAGCATGCCTTCAGCTGCTAGGGAGAGAGGCTACAAGAGCAACAGAGCTCTCCAGCCTTGGAGAAGGGAAGAAACAAGCAGGGAGGCTGAAAAAGTCCCAGGTGAAAGAAGAGTAGCTGCTGAGATGACACGAACCTTGAAGAGAGACTGAAACAGCCCCAGAAAACCCAGTTTAACCTTAGAAAAGTGTTGGGGGGGGAAACAGCAGAAAGACTGAAAGTGCTCCAAAGTCACCTCACTGAGAGGAAGGAACAGACTGAAAGCCTGAAAGGCAGCCATAGCAGCTTTGGAGAGGCTAGGGAAGAAGTGGAGAGGTTGAGAAAGTCCCAGAGAGGTCCCTTGCAGCACCTGAGAGACTAGAAGAGAGCCTGAAAGAACCTCAGAAAAGACAGAGTAGTCTCAGAGAAGGTAAGAAGATAGCATAAAGCCTGCAAATGCGAAGGACAACAAAGACCAGCCTCAGAAAGGTGGAAAAAAGTAGGCAAAGAAAGAGACCCAGAGAGCATACAGTAGCCTTGGAGAGGTGAAAAAACATAGCAGGAAGACTGAAAGAATGTTGAGAAAGCAGAGAGTAGCCTCACAGAGACCAAGAAAGAAGCAGAGATGTTAAAAGAGTCCAAGGAGAACAGTACCACTGGAGGGCCACGAAAGTAGGAGACAAACTAGAAGAACCCAACTGCATGCAGAGTATGCTTAGGGCAATGAAGAAACAAGCAGATGGCCTCAAACAGCATGCAGAATAGCTCTCTGAGTGAGAGAGACTGATGGGGAGGAGGAGTTTGAGACAGGTTGAGAGGAGAGCAGAAGGAGCCTGTGGCCACGTCTCTTGACGTGCGGTCTTTTAAAAAACAAGGCATTAAATCATATTGGCCC
>WAAD01037830.1:287-23975 GCA_013389945.1 Fregata magnificens
TTTTTTATTGTTTAACTTTGCAGATTCAGCTCTGGACATATGAGTATCACTCTCGGTAAAGAAAATTAGCAGTTTGGGGCAATACTTTATTACATTTGGTCACTGAAACAGACAGAATATATTTTTAGGCACTGCTTGTTTATAACCTAATTTTCTCTCATTGCTTTACAGAGGTGACCTTGTTTTAATACCTTCAGCACCTGATGTTATAAAAGTGAAATTCTTTTCAAATCTCCTCTGTTAATGTGTTCCTGCTCTGAAACAAATGCAAGATAACATTAACATTCTTCCCACAAAATACCTGCTAATTTGCTTGCAGTGAAGATAGAAAGCTTTTCATTACATATCACAAACTTCATTTATGTGGAATGAGTCACCAGGCCTTCTGAAAAGCCAAATGAGTACCTAATCTCTAATGCTGCCTTCAGCTATAACATCAATCCTCCCTGGTTCTACTCATCTTTTACCAGCTATTCAGTTTTTTAAATTTTCCATTCTGTTACAAAATTGTGTTGTTCGTTTGTCAAAACAGCTTTGATTTATGTTTTTTTAATATTAAAGCATCAGAGAAAAAGCCCACAGAAGTATACTATTTTGTTATTAGAGACAATCAAATCAGTGTAATGTAAAATGGTTAACTCTGTTTTACACAATTGTTGACATAATTAACTTAACAAAAGTCGTACTGCTGATAATAAACTCTGTGTGATACTCCTATTGTTTTCTGAACTTTTCTGCAGAGATCGTGCTGGAATATGTATATGCTATATACATACATGGTAGATGATATACACAAAATATAAGTGATCTATAAGCTCTGATTTAGCTTATAAATTAATAGAAGCTACCATTTTTAAGTTTCTGTACAACTGAAAACAGGTGCATGAGACCGTGCAAATGGAAACCTGAAAACCTATGAGAAATTAGTTTGGAAGTGGTCAAAGTAATCATTAACAACAATATTTTAGCAAATAGTTTACTGGATGAACAAAGCAGTTTACAGTGACTTGAAATTACTTGTGTATTTTGATCCAAGCTCACTGAGTAGGTTCAGCTGAAAAATAGCCACCTGGAAGGGAGGAACACAAAGCTCACTTCTGAAACCAAGAGCTACTTCATCTTTTATGCAACAAGCTCAAGGCCAGGAGGCTCATCCAAGACGTACAAAACTCAGATTCTGTTCTTCTGCTTCCTAAAAGGACTTTAACTCATATTGCCAACTTTTCAAGCAAGCGTCCTGTTGTTTAATAGTCTATAAAAGAAATTAAAGGAAAAGGAAAGGAATGAAAACCCAGATGTCCAAAACTTGCAACTGTCCTGTACATAAGGATATAAAATCACAGAATCACAAAATGGTTGAGGTTGGAAAGGAACTCTCAAGATTACCCGGTCCAACCTAAAATCTGTGGTTATTTTTGGGTTACTAAACCATTTAAGTTTTTGTATGGATTGGCTGTGAGTATCTTACTCCTTGAAGTATTAGAGAATGGTGATGGGAAAGCTCCCACACAGGAGACCAAGTTTTGTTTCCCTCAGGCAGAAAGGTGTCTCCAAAATCCCATTCCCTGTCCACTGACCTATCCAGAGAAAGAACCATCATCTTCCACCTGATCCATATGGGCCTTTCCTTCCAATTTCAGCTAGCTTAAAAAAATGCAAGTACCTTCCATGAGAATTAAATATTGTTGTTTGATCATACATGGATCACACATTTATTTCAGTAAAGGTAAACAATATAAACATAACAAGAAAATGCTTGTTTTGGTTAGATGTAAACTACTACACCAATTTTTCAGCTGGTTTTCATACAAAAAAAGCTAGCACAGCTCTAGGGTCTGCTGTCTAGAAGAGCAAAAAAAAAAAAGAATCAGTATGGTACCACAGAACTGAGCAAAAATATATTGAGAGAAATAATGATCTTATATAACCACAAAGAAAACATTGATAAAAAACACTGAAGGAAATAAGAGTCTTCAAAATTGGGAGCCCTTTGTTTATATGCTTGCTTCCATAATGTCATATGTGCAATGTTATGCTTCATTTTATCATTAGCAATGACTGTCTAATGAGTCAGGATATATAGTCATATGACTCATAATGTATGTACTAGGAGGTATAGTCATATCACTCTCCTGTAGCTTCTTGTAAGAAGGAACAGAGACATTTGCTAAAAAACAAGGTGTCAGAAAGGGCAGGTTGCCTTCTTTTAGTTAAGCCTTCTCTAGCACATGGAGACCACCGAGGGCACAGCTAGTGTAAACTTGGATTTTAGACTGTCTTTTTAGATAGTCTAGCTGCCCTCATACCATGCACAGGGTGAGGAGACAAGTATTGGGAAGGGGCAGACTGAGGAGCTATCTCCCCTCTGTGCTCAGATTGTGAGTAGACCCTGGGAGACAACTGTTGCCTCTTAGCTACAGCACAAGTTACAGACATCCTTGGGGTGTTTATTTATGCCAGCCCCAGGTCTTAAGGGTGGGTGGATAATCAGGCTATATCTGGCACTCTTGTCAATCTTCTTGTCAAAGGCAAAGAAGCTACCTGCCTGGAGCAACAAAGCAGCAGCAGTAAGATAGCCATGATCCTGTTGCCTATTTTGCCCGTGTTTGAGTTTGTTGCTAACAGAGGTGGGAATTTGCAGAGGTCACCAGCTGCAATTTATTCTCCACTCTGGAGCACCTCTTCTGCTGTGTTCCAGATACACCCTCGTTCTCTCCCTCTTGGGACGGGACAACAACAGGCCCCTCAGCCTGACCCCAGACCTTTACTCTTTTTAAGGATCCTTGTCGTATTCAGTTGTCTAGTCTGCATAGAAAAAAGCACTTTTCACCAAGTACATTTTTGGCAAATCACAGATTCTTGACTTTTAGAAGTCCTCAACTGTCTCTTCATACAGTACCAAAGAGATGGGAGTCTGCTGGAATATGTGCAATGATGTCAATTAGTCAAGCCATTATAACAAGACTGGGACTTGTAATTTCCTCATCTGTCTGGCACCCAGAATGACTAATATAACTTTAATGTCTATTGCTTCTGTAAACCCTGGCTTGAACTACAAATTGGTTGTATGACTTGTTTACCATGCAGCAGATTCAACAATTCTGTAATTTCCTTCATGGAGGTTAACAACGTACTGAAAATTTATATTAAGTTCTTTAGTTCTACGTCTAACCAAACCATTAGGCTAACCAAATCATTATACTGTCCAGAATATTATTTCTATTTGTATAATAAAATTATATGAGTAAAGCTTAATCCTCAGCACATAGAATATTTTTTAGTGATGAAGTTTCTATCTTTTACTAAGAATCTCATCTGAGTAAGCAGATGTCGTAGTTTTAACCCAGCTGGCAACTAAACACCATGCAGCTGCTCGCTCACTCCCCCCAGTGGGATGGGGGAGAAAATTGGAAGGGCAAAAGCAAGAAAACTCGTGGGTTGAGATAAAGACAGTTTAACAGGTAAAGGAAAAGCTGCGCGCAAGCAAAGCAAAACAAGGAATTCATTCACTCCTTCCCATCGGCAGGCAGGTGTTCAGCCATCTCCAGGAAAGCAGGGCTCCGTCACACGTAACGGCTACTTGGGAAGACTAAATGCCATCACTCCAAACGTTCCCCCCCCTTCTTCTTCCCCCAGGTTTATATACTGAGCATGACATCATATGGTATGGAATATCTCTTTGGTCAGTTGGGGTCAGCTGTCCTGGCTCTGTCCCCTCCCCTCCCAGCTTCTTGTGCACCTGGCAGAGCATGGGAGGCTAAAAAAGTCCTTGACTAGTGTAAACACTACTTAGCAACAACTAAAACATCTCTGTATTATCAACACTGTTTTCAGCACAAATCCAAACCGTAGCCCCATACTAGCTACTATAAAGAGAATTAACTCTATCCCAGCCAAAACCAGCACAGCAGAGTTTGATTGTAAGGTAATAATATTAAAGAGGAAAAAATTACTGGTACATAATATTTAATCAGATTTCAGATTATATATTCTGTTACAAAAGTAATAAGAAATTAGTTATTATTTTGCATTTGTATTCTCTTTGTCCAGTTAGAAGACAGACAAAAATTTTCTCATAAAAATTCACTGAAAAAAAAGCATATTCATGTAAACCTGAAGAATTTTCAGGTTCATTTTTAATTACTTTAATTGTTTGGGTAATTAGAAAAAAAACCAAACAAAAAGTTTCTATTTAAAAATGAAACATT
Organism: Fregata magnificens; assembly: GCA_013389945.1. Lineage (NCBI taxonomy): Eukaryota > Metazoa > Chordata > Aves > Suliformes > Fregatidae > Fregata > Fregata magnificens. The sequence continues at coordinate 4,496 of WAAD01037830.1, forward strand.
TCAGTATTTAATTTCCAAATTATTTATTAAGAAAACATCTAAGACAAAAAGGAATAAAATTTTGTAAGAATAAATGTTTTCATTGTCAGAAAAGAATGTTTAGAGTAGCCCTAAACTGAAAAAAAGCAGTAAGCATAAAGATATCCATAAACATGTATATATGAATATGTAAATATATACATATATATGTGAATTTAGTTCATGATCAGAGCATATATGTTCAACAGCCCAGAAGGTCCAAGAAACTTCACTTAGTGTTTTCAGATATGCTCTTTCTATTGCTACATGTAATATAAAATCTGCAGTTATGAGTTGAAAACTTGAGGTATTACACTAAATTGTATCTCTTGATGTATCACACTAAATTGTGTCCCTAGAGGTCACTGCTATTCTAGACGAACCCCCATACTAACAGAATTACCAGGCAGTAAAACATGACCCATAGAAGTGGAATGTACAAAAATAATTTCTAGATAATTGGGCACAGTGGTAGTTCTACTACACAGGATACTACTTACAGAGCACGCTGTTTCCAAATTACTTGATTACTCTTCAGATTTAGATAAGGATTTATATTTTGATAGGTAATTAAGGAATTAAATTTCATAGGAAACCACCACCTTTGGAAAAAAAAAGGATTTCATTAGAGGAAATTCTTATTATCCATATACCTATGTTTAAATTTTAGAGATGAGATAGCAAAACATGTTCTGCTGGTGTTCACAATTCAAAACACTAAAGATTTTCTTATTCTAATGAGATATTCCTTTCTAGATCATGTTCAAATGTGAACAAGACCAAATTTTTTAGCTTTCTTCTTTATCTTTTTTTTTTCCTTTTTTAAGGACATCGTGTTCTTGATGTTCTTGTTCTAGATTAACCTGGGTCATCCTGCACTTCATACAATATTTCTTTCTTCCCATCATGACAAATTGCATACCTGGCATCTCTGGCCATCCTCATGTCAGTACCTTGCCACTTCTGCCTTGTCAAGGGGTTCATGAATTAGTCAGGTTTGGTAACAGCTTACTTTGACCAGTGCCTCAGCCAGCCTTTTTTTCAAGCACTGAGCATTGGCAAATGCTCCAGTAAGGCTTAAGGACAACATACATAAGAAATAGAGTGTAATAGTTAAAAACACGTATCATCAACTTTGTTGTACTTTGGCAGAGAAAAGCAGTATTAATGAGATGCTTATGCGATGATGCATGCTGCATGAGCTAGGATAATTTCCTTTTCCCCATGAAGAGTATCAATTTTAATTAAAAATAAAGCCACAACTATTTCACCTCATCTTCAAGATTTTACAGCCCCTCACTACAAGAAGGACACTGAGGTGCTGGAGCGTGTCCAGAAAAGGGCAACAAAGCTGGTGAGGGGTCTAGAAAACAAGTCTTATGAGGAGCAGCTGAGGGAACTGGGGTTGTTTAGTCTGGAGAAGAGGAGGCTGAGGGGAGACCTTATCGCTCTCTACAACTACCTGAAAGGAGGTGGTAGTGAAGCGGGTCTTAGACTCTTCTCCCAAGTAACTAGAGATAGGACGAGAGGAAATGGCCTCAAGTTGTGTCAGGGGACGTTTAGATTGGATATCAGGAAAAATGTCTTTAACGAAAGAGTGGCTAGGCATTGGAACAGGCTGCCCAGAGAGGTGGTGGAGTCGTCGTCCCTGGAGGTGTTCAAAAAAGGTGCAGACGTGGCACTCCAGGGCCTGGTTTAGGAGTCATGGTGGTGTTAGTTGATGGTTGGACTTGATGATCTTAGAGGTCTTTTCCAACCTTAATGATTCTATGATTCTATGAAATTACAATATTTTGATTCTGAAATGCACTCGGCAGTGAGTGGTCCACAAATTCAGTTGCTTGGTTTTGAGTCCTTATCATTACCCTGAAATTTCAGAGAGGGCCATCACCCTTGCTTAGTATTTTGCCCAGCTATAAGTCATTCAATTCACAGAATTAGTGCTTGATTGGTCACTGACAGCCTTTGTAGAGAGTGGGGAAGTACCATGGAACCAAAGAATGGTTTCTGGCAAATCACGTCTTTCCTACTCTGGTATTTTTAGCTGAGCTTCTCAACCTCTTGAGGAGAATGGTTTATGACTGTATTACTAAAGACTATGATATTAAGCAATTGTGCAGTATTTTTTTGAATGTTTAAACATGGTGTTTTATCTGCCCATTGGGAATGCTTGCTGATGAACTTGCAGCAATTTCTTGAGATCAAGACAAACTCCCAGTGCATATATGTAGTAGTAGAATGATGAGGAATGCACGTTGTGTACGCTTCACAGACTAACGACATATATTAAATGAGCACTTGCTAAAAGTGACAGAAGAGTCAAAGAGTGAATTGCCAAAGTTTGACTTTCTTAGCTTTAGGAAATTTAGCATTAGGAAATGCAGACAGTTCCTCTTATTTCTTATTGGTAATAGCCTGTAAGAACACCTTGAGTGAGAAAATGCTTTTTCAAGAGGATTAGCATTTAAAGAGTCTTTATTGATGATCTGAAGCTAACGAAATTGTGCAAGTGGTATATTACCCTCTAAAAGTCTTGCTGCTGGTTGCTATTTTTAAACTAATGTTTTGATAATCAAGAAGATAAAGTGTTTTTTGATTTAAAGACCATAGTCTTTCTATTGTGTCAGTCGACTGCATTAAGATCATTTTGTTTTCAATTATCGTCTTTCATTGAGCACCATTATCACCCATCAGCCCCTGAACAAATATCACATTGTCCATCTTCCCAGGCAAGTACTGTAATTACTCAATAAGTGCAATATTGATTCTGGAGAACTGAGTCTTACTGGCTGGCATACCAAGTTGCTTACTAACTCAGCATTGCGGCATTCAGATAGTGTTGTTTTTAATGTAGTTCCAAGCAAGAAGTCACTCTGTGGTGGTTTGACCCTGGCTGGACGCTGGGTGCCACCAAGCCGCTCTATCACTCCCCTCCTCAGCAGGGCAGGGGGAGAAAATGAGGTGGAAAGAAACCTCGTGGGTCAAGACAAAGGCAGTTTAATAAAACAAAAGACCACGTGCGGAAACAAAAGGGAAAGGACAACACAGACCCCGCTCCCCACCTCTCACCACAGCGACGTCCAACCACCTCCAGGGAAGCAGGGCCCAGCACGTGCCGCGGCTGCTCCCCAGGACAAAGGCAAACCTCCCAAAACAACGAATGCCCCCCCTACTTCCTCCTTCCTCCCAGCTTTTATCCCTGAGCAGACGTCACATGGTATGGAATAGCCCCGGTCAGCCCGGGTCGGCTGTCCTGGCCACCCCCGCCCACCCCAAGCCCACAGAGGGGGTGTGGGGGGAAATGTTGGAGAGCCAGCCCCGGGGCTGGGCAGGCACCGCCCAGCCACAGCCAAAACACTGGTGCCGCCTCCAGCCACCAACACAAAAGCACAGCAGGCTGGCATGGGGAAAACCGGCTCCCCTCAGCCAGACCCAGTACACACTCAAATTAAATTTAAATTTTTATCTCCTTATTTGATGCCTAGAGTTGCTAAGATTGTATTCTTTAATCAGATTTTAAATCATATGTGAACCAAAAGCCTCCAGCTTTGTAAAGATTTGCCAGAGGCTTGCAGAGCTTAATGTAAGCAAAGGCATATCAGAGGTTGCACAGCTCCTTTTAAAAACACATCTGCAATGTATTACCAAGATGTCATATTGTGAAACATCAAATCCATGAAGAGCAATCCTGGAATAAAACATCACACAGCCATGATCAGTACATAGGCAATGCTTTCAGCTACTCATTTACAAAGCTGTTTTCTCACTCTTGCCTCACAGAACTTTTTCCTCTTACAATGCTTCCAATGGCAAGCTAACAGCACAGTCCAAGTCCACGTCATTAAAATGGAAATCAATTTATTCAGCACTTGTATGTGGTAGGACATGGAATCCATTTTTTTTAAAGTCTCATTGAGTTCATATTGCTTTGCCAAATATTCTCAAGTAAATTAAAAGATCAGCACCAACAGATGTCTGTGAATCTGGCACTGATGATTTGCTGCAACTGGGAAACTGGAATGCACCCCAGATACAGACTTGGAGACTGCAGCTGTCTCCAGCAAATCCATAACAGAGGGTGTTTAATACCTGTCCCATTCTATTTAGAAGCTGCACCTACTGGATTGATTCCTTTCTGATTTTTGTTTCTCTGAATGGGCCATTGAACTGTTGACAGCTAACAGTAACACAATACAAGATTTGTATGCAGAAACAATGTATGGGGTAAGAGCCACACAGTGGGACCTACCTGAAATGGTTCCTTTTAAAAACTGTTGGCTGCTGTCATATAATCTGTGTATATGGGGAGGTAGAAAAATTCCATTCTGCTTTGTAGGAAAGCTCCAGCAGTCATTGATCTGCTGATCACTGATTTAAATTCAGGTTGGTTCTGTTTCAGATTCTTCACTGTTTCTCTTTTTTCTCCTTCTTCCTAACTGCCCTACAGACTGCTCCCCCTCACAAATTGTTGTTTGCAGTCAGTACGCATTTAGAACACCTCACTCTCAGAAGTATTTGGTTTATCCCTTGCTGCTGTTATTCTTTTAAAGGCAATGGCAATGTACTAAATACATACTGTAGCAGCTCTAAATCTGAGAGGGCAGGAAGTAAATGGACTGGCAAATGCACACTGAAGTGCACAAGTCAGTACTACAAGCTCAGTCATAATCTTCATGCAGTATTTTTATTCGTTATCATAAAGAACAAATTCTGTATCACTGTGCCAGTACAAAACTGATGCAGCACTGACTAAGTCAACCTTGAGACTCCCTCCTGCTTTGGAGAATTTTGCATTTGGGAACCATCAGAGAAGCCCCATAACTATGCTGCCTAGCAGAAGTATGTTGTAGTGCCACTATGACCTATTGAGAGATGGGCACCATTTTGGCCACAGCTATACACCTATATAGTGATGCCTGATACCTCTTTCTAAGTGGCTATAGCTTATTGAAACCTAAGGAATCTCTAGACTGCAGGAAACTAACACAAGCAGGCTGACACTAGTCATTTACTTTGCATTCAGATGATCAGCATAGGATTTTTATAGAAAGGCATATGAGAAACAGAGCAGGAGCAGATGAAGTTATGCATCAGCTCTTTATGTACTTTGAGCCCAGCAAGTTCTACACTGGAGAAGAGGTGACAGAGATCATACCTGGAGTACAGATTTGGATCAGCCTGAGCCCAGGCTTCTTCACTGACTTGTTTGCTGTACAATGGCAATATGAAACTTCTACATTTCAGAAAACTCTGGCTCAGCATCTTGACTAGCTCTCTTCTACAAAAGTCAGAGCTCCCTCTGCTATCAGTGTGAACGCAATGGTCAGTCACAGCTGAGAAGCAGGATAGAAAGTTATTCCCTACTACCTCTTAGCATTAATTACCTCTTCCCACCTGAGCTCGACTGATCTTCCTTTGCTGTCCTGGAAGGCAGCAGCTATTAGCTCCATATCCCAGCTGAGACCAATATCTCTCCATGTGGCTACCTGGAGATGAGGAGAGGAAGACTAATCTCAGGTTTTGTCTTTACTCTTAGCCGAGAAGATAAAATTAAGGGTACTTTTCCCAAAGTAGAGTGGAGGTTCACCATGTGAGTTCTCTCTTCAGTGCTTAGCTTGCAATAGCTAACAGCCTAGATATTTTCTCCCCCTTAAAACCAAAGGAAAGAGCCAAGTTTTTTTTCACTTTAAACCAGGAAGAGGTGCTCTTAGTTTCTGCTTTTTAGTGAGAGCAACAGCATGATTTCCATGCTCTGCTCTGCTCCACCAGTGCCTGAAGTGAAACAGTTGAGCATAACAGTAGCAAGCTGCTCAGGTATGGAGTGGCCTCTTAGCTTGTATGTATTAGTTCCTCCCACATTCTGCCCCAAACAGTAACTAAAAAGAAGTTATCTCAGTTCAGGAACCAGTCTGAGCAATGATTATCAGTAGTGCTGCAAAAGGCAACTCTAGTGCTTGCTTTTATACTGATAAGATGCATGCCTAAGTATACTCTAATTTAGACGAAGAAGCAGTAGACTCACATGACCCAATCCCAAGGCCCTATTGTATATTATGGATGTAGGCAGAGCAATAAAGAGCATTATTCAGGATGAAGTCTATTAAACCCTTTGCTGTTTCTTCACTTCAATTATTTTTCACCTCTTGGTTGCTTTTCTGTACATGCAGTACATAGTAAGGCAATGTGTCATGGTGTCCAACTTTTCAAAGGGTTAACATACTGCCACTTTTGGGGTAAATTACTGAATTTGCATATCATCAGCAAATTGGTAGGATGTATTGCTCCAGCTGAATTTCTGCTTGATCTCTGGAGGCAGGCTAGCTCCTAGCAGGAGCTGAGCTTTTCTTACCAGCAGAAGCTAGACAAGATGGTCACTGATGAAAAGTCATGATCATAAATTTTGCAGGAGCCAGTGGAGTCTAACTTCCAAGAGCCTGAACTCAACAAATCCTGAAACATGTTGGCAGCCACCAGTCAGGTGTGAATCTGCAAGCCCTAGTTCACAGGTTCCACTGAGTGCAAAACTCATCAAGATGAAGATGTCCTCATCTCACAAATGAAACCTCTCCTCTGGAGCTCAGGAGAAGCTTCAAAACCAGCAAGAGCTGGAATCCCCTTCCTGCCACAGACAATGGCTTCTAGCTCCCACTACATTCTAGCTCAGCAGGAGCTGGGAGGAATGCAAAATACTTCCAATCAGTCTGAGAGTGAATGACTCTCAGCTCTTGCTGGGCTGAGAACCTTATAAACACAATTTTTTTCCCTACCGTTCAGGTAACATTAGAATTCTGTAGTGTGCTGATAGCTTACACAAACGCCTGCTGAAATTGAAAGAAACCTTTCGGGCTGCTTCAAAAGTCAGTGTGTCAGGTCATACACCTGGGCTAAATCAGGTTGTGCTTTAAAACCCCTCTAGAAGATAATGATTTTATTTTTTTCTTTCTTTCTCATCTAAGGGTATCACTTTATAGGAGAAAGTGACAAGATTGGAAGTTATGAACCTCAAAAGCACCTTCAACGGCTGGGTAAAAATTTCATACAAGAAAAGAGTTGTCTTTCTAATGTTCCATCTGATGTTCACAAAGAAATTCAAAGTTGAAGGACTGTGTTCCATTTAGTACAGTTTAAATCAAGACTAAGGGCATCCGTTAGGCTAGTGTGAGATGAGAATAAGACAATAAACCATTCAATACATAATAGGACAGAGAACTAATCTGGTGCCACATAAAATGATTTTGTTTCTGTTCTTTCTAGCAGTCTATATTTTAACTCTACCTTTTACTCTTTATCATATGATTTAATTGCTTTTCTGGAAATAGTTTCCAGGGTTTTTTTTGTTTGTTTGTTTGTTTTTTTGTTTTAATTTCTGCATTCATTAACTGGCTGTGAACGATGGTTTTGGCTTGCTGCCTCTTTCCTGCCTTGGGGAGTATTTCTCGGTGGCTAACAGTAGGTGCTGAGTCCTGAAGTGTCGATTCAGAGCAATAAAGACAGGTGGGCCATCAGCAGGAGTAGTAAAGTGATATGCCACCATAAATACAAAACTGTGACAGCTCACAGAAACAATCTATTTTTCCTTTCAAACTTCAGGCATGACAGCTCCTAAACTCTAAAAGCCAGATTCACGTAGGAAAAAAAACACCCTACTTTAGAAATCAGTTTCTTATTTTAAGAATTTTTCCTCTGTTGTGATATGTAGGTATGTATGTAGGAACAGATTAAAAGCAAGAGAACATGGTAAGTCTCAACACATAGATATGCAAACGGCTGCATTTGGAGAACAGCTTTTCCCCTCCTCCCCCCTTCCCCCACTTGGAGACAACTGCAAATGAGGTAATGTTTCTCCTTGAGTAAACAGACAGAGATTTAACATATTTTAGATGATACCCTAGATAGGAAGAAGAAACAAACACATTATTGTTATTATTAGTAGTATTACTAATATTATGCTATTATTTGTTTTTGTCAGTTTTGAAGTCTGGAATTGTTCTAAATGAGCTCTCTCTTCTTCCTCCCCCCTTTCTCCTGATACTCACATAAACATGCATACATTACTTAATTATCACCGATGCTGAAGGAAAGAAAATAAAAATACCTCCAGGCTGCCGGAGAAAAGACTTTTGTTTTATTTTTTCTTTAATAGAATTATTAAAGACATCTTTAATATTTCTGATATTTTTAAGAATATCAGACTGACTGCACATTTTAAATCTTAGAACATGTCCATACTTGGGACCATACGATTTTAATGAATGAATGGAATTTCTTGGCTTTCAAAATGTTAATAAACCATTGGAATGCTGGTGAGAGGAAGATGAAGGGATCACTACAGGTTTTGTTACTAAAAGCAGGAAAAGATTGTTGTTTCACACTCAAAAATGCACTCCCTTATAAGTATTCTGGTTCGCTTGCTAAGGCAATAGAGTGACAGCTTTTGCTGTTCACTGAGAGCCCCTCTGCTATGTTCAAAGTGCGCAATGGAAAAGAAAATGACTTGTACTTAGCATCTTTATAGAGGTCCTAATGTCCTGGTCTTGGCTGGGGTATCTAAGCAATTACAAGCTACCCATAAATAAAGCAACAACAAACAGGTAGCACTGTAGCACCATCTAAACAGGCAGTGCCATTCACAGATGAAAAAGAGAAGCAATAAGAGAATCTGAGTCACAAACATGAAAGACTGTGGGTGAGATACTTGCATTTTATCAGCTTTGTTGCCTTGAGCTTGTTACGGTCATTTCCATTTCTTAGAAACACTGGAAAGAGCCAGTACACTGCGTTTTTTTCCGCAGAAAGAAATGTGAAACTCTCTCTGAAAAAGACTGTTCTGTAAAGTGAAATTAAGAGCAAGGGATGTATCAGGAGGTTTATTTCATAAACACAATATGACAAACTTCATCAAAAAGAGTAGTAACATGTGACACAAAATCCATAGCTATTTTTCTTCTTACCTTTGAATATTTATGGCAGCTTGCATCTGAAGATCTTTGTCAGTTATGATGTCTTCCCAAATAGTAAATCAGGAAGTTCTTCTTCCATATCGTATCTACTTGAACTTATTTATCACATGAAGTCAAAATTCACTGTTAGAATGCAACAATAATTCTAACAATGGACCATTACATATCAAGGTAGTTTCATTACTTAGCAGGACCCAAAGCAGGAAAACGATCATTTATAACAGTGATACCTCGCTTGTAAATTCAAAGTGATACATACAAAAATAAGTAAATATTCAGCTATAGGATATTAGAATCTTTTCAATCCAGTGCAAATAGAACACTCGGGAGAGTCTGTACTTTATTACTTGAAGCCTGGTTTCTGCTGACCATGTTCCTTTGGGTTTTTTTGTTTGTTTGTTTTTTTGTTTCCCTTGCATTTTTGTTGTTTTTAATTAATACTCATTCCCCAATTTAAATATTTTAAGAAAGGCAAAAACCTAATTATTATGCCTGGTACCTGAAATGTTAGAACCTTGGGATACTTAAATACAAGAGCATAACTATTTCCTTCTCTGGTTGATGCTGAACTCAGCATTATTGCATATGAACACTTACTTCCATGATATAATATTTCATCCATTTCTAGAAAATAACTGTAAATACAAGAAGAGTTGTTATAAAATATTGCTGTGTTCTGTTAAACCACTACTCCACCCCATTGTAGAGGTGGCATTTCGTTGATGGGTTAAGTGATTCTGAAATACTGATTGAGTAGATACTGTTCTTAAACAGTTTTTTGAACATCTTTAGAGTACTTTGTGAGGTAATACATATCAATATAAGCTCATCTACTGCTATTAGTCTCAGAGAAAATGCTAAGTTATGCACAACTTCTGCAGTAGAATACATAGACTTTCAAGTTTTAAGTTTCTTAGACAATTCTGTTGTATGCATGGTAGAGAAAATTTGGAATAGTAATCAATGAATATCTAAAGTGCAGCAAAATATCTCATGTATTGAGTTTTGATTGTTTAACGTCTTTATCAATGATCTGGATGAGGGGACTGAGTGCACGCTCAGCAAGTTTGCAGATGACACCAGGTTGGGCAGGAGTGTCAACCTGCTTGAGGGTAGGAAGGCTCTGCAGAGGGATCTGGATAGGCTGGATCGATGGGCCGAGGCCAATTGTATGAGGTTTAACAAGGCCAAGTGCCAGGTCCTGCACTTTGGTCACAACAATCCCATGCAACGGTACAGGTTTGGGGAAGAGTGGCTGGAAAGCTGCCCGGCGGAAAATGACCTGGGGGTGCTGGTCAACAGCTGGCTGAACATGAGCCGGCGGTGTGCCCAGGTGGCCAAGAAGGCCAACAGCATCCTGGCTTGTATTAGGAATAGTGTGGCCAGCAGGAGTAGGGAAGTGATCGTGCCCCTGTACTCGGCACTGGTGAGGCCGCACCTTGAATACTGTGTTCAGTTTTGGGCCCCTCAGCAGAAGAAAGACATTGAGGTGCTGGAGCGTGTCCAGAGAAGGGCAACGAAGCTGGTGAAGGGTCTAGAAAACAAGTCTTACAAGGAGCAGCTGAGGGAACTGGGGTTGTTTAGTCTGGAGAAGAGGAGGCTGAGGGGAGACCTTATCGCTCTCTACAACTACCTGAAAGGAGGTGGTAGTGAAGCGGGTCTTAGACTCTTCTCCCAAGTAACTAGAGATAGGACGAGAGGAAATGGCCTCAAGTTGCGTCAGGGGACGTTTAGATTGGATATCAGGAAAAATGTCTTTAACGAAAGAGTGGCTAGGCATTGGAACAGGCTGCCCAGAGAGGTGGTGGAGTCGTCGTCCCTGGAGGTGTTCAAAAAAGGTGCAGACGTGGCACTCCAGGGCCTGGTTTAGGAGTCATGGTGGTGTTAGTTGATGGTTGGACTTGATGATCTTAGAGGTCTTTTCCGACCTTAATGATTCTATGATTCTGTGATTCTATGATTGATCAGAAAGCATAAGGTCAAAATTTAACAAATCTTTCATTAAAGTTAGTCAGACATCTTAGTACAAACAATAAAACCAGTCTGATTACCAGAAGACCATACCGTAATGAAGTCAAGGGGAATTTTGTCATGTAAGATTTACTTAAGTGTTAAATTGGCCTGTGTGCTACAAATTTGGCTCTGCCTCTCATTTGCATATTCTTGTATTTGAATGCATTGATTATTGTAGCAGGTTCTCAAACTATAAGCTATATATAAACTGATTAGAACTAATTATTTGCATTTATTTTTTTTTAGCTAAAAAATATGATCTGATAAAAAATGCAAAATAGATGCTTCTGAAAACTAATAGCTGCCTTTTAAAAATGTATGTTATTGAAACCCATTTTTAAGCTCACATCACAACTACTTTAAATAAACTTTATTGGGCTATGTGCAAAGTTTATGCCAATTTACCCATGTTGCTTTCTTCTGAAATAAATGTGTAAGAAATAGTCATAAACACATTTTTCCTTTGCATTTATTAGAGCTGCTATATATTTCAAACCAGTTCCAAGATAATTGCTTCTCTGCATTGCAAAAATGCTTAAGAATTTAGTGGGGCAGGATGGGAAGGAGGTTGCTACAAAAGGATTCAATTTTTACAGTGGCTAAAAGAATGAAGATCAATGGTTAGTGATGCTGATTAGCCATACCAATTTGTACAACACTTTGAAAGATCAGGATGTAGATATATGCTGTAAGGATTTAAAGAACAAAAGATATTGGGTGTGCACACATGGAGAGATCACTTCTGTTAAAACTCAGCCTTGTATTGGGCTCTAGAAAGGACTGGATGAATCTATTAGCTCTCTGTCAACAATTTACAAACAACAAAACTAGAAATAAGAAAAAACATTATTTTTATACTGTTACTATTGCAAATAAAACTTGCTTCTAACAGACCATTTTATATTCATAGATATATAACAATTAGATTACTATAACCAGCAACTATAATTTAATGTATGAAAATTTAATAACATCACAGTGAATAGAGCTCCACACTGCATACAAAACCACCAGTTTTTAATTGAGTGCAGTTCCTATTTCTGATTTTCTTGTTACTGATAAATCTTCTGAGGAAAGTTTCAACACGTGAAAATGTTTTTGACATTTATTTTAAGATCCATCCAAAACTATAATATAGTGTCTTTAAATATGGAAATCTAACAGTAGCTAAAGACCACCAGATAGCAAATGAATGGTGAGAAGAGCTTAATTAGCACAAGTATTTTTCTGTTATTTGAAAACTAAATAATACATATATAAATGTACCTGTTTTCCTTAAAATACAATAGTGTTGTTCTGTATTGATTGTGAGTAATTATTAAAACACTGAGCAGGTGTGTGAGGTGGAAATGCATGAGAAGAGGAGACAGATTTGAAATCTAATAGTGATATAAAATGTGAGTGATTTAAGCCGTATTCCATACTAAGCATACTGTAAACCGAGTTTATTAATAAGTCAGAAACATATTTGTAAGCTGAGGGAAGTTATTGTTATAACAAATATATACCTGTATAACAAGTATATGCATATTTATGTGTTTATATAAATACAGGTATTTATACATATTTGTTTTATATGAATGTATTCTAACAAATATGTATGTATACTTTTCAGAACTGGAAGTGGAACTGCAAAGTGTACATCCATACATAAAAGTTCAGGCTTTCCCTATTTCTCCCACAGCAAACAGAACAAGTGGCAAAAGTATATGATTTTTTTTCCCCAAAAAAAGGAGTTTTCTGAAAAACTGTATTTAATAAATGGTCACCCAGATTTTTTGGCCTGTCAGTAGTCTGCCTGGAAGGCTATTTGTCCCTGCAGCCAAAAGATTTACATGTGCCAAAAGCCTCTGACATAGCGGTAAGGTGGGTTGGAAGGTGCTGCCTGCATAGTAATAATGAAAATAATCAAGAAAGCTACCATTGTCCCCTTCTGCAATAAAAAGATATTTGTTTACTCTGTTTTAAAATTTTCTGGAGGAAATTTTGGTTTTGTAAGATGGGCCATTTTACACCTGAAAGATAGAAAATATCTGCCCAATTCTATTGTATAAAACTCTGGTAAGTAGGCATATTTTGACTGTTTCAGAGAATTATTGATTCCTGGAACTATTGGTAGAAAGGCAACAAAATTAGGCCTGAAATTAATATCAAATATTCAGAGAATCCTCCTAGGTTTTTTTGGTCCTCAGATTCCCAAATGCTGGTAGTTCTATAATTCAGCCACTTAAGCAGTCAAAGAGACTACTGTAAGAGAAAAACACTGACTATTTTTTTCTTAACATATTATTATGAATCTATGCGAAGAGTAGCCTGGGAATACAATCCTTCATCTTACATGGAAAAGAATGCGGAAAATCTTACATGTTTTCTAGTGGAAAATATTTCCTTCTAAAAGGAATTTCTACACTGGATATTGTCTCTTGATTCAGTGTAACTTTTTTCTAAGTATCTTCTATGTGGGTTTTTGTGGTTTGTTTTTTTGGTTTTAGTTTTGGTTTTGGTTTTGTTCTTTTTTTAGGGAGAGAACTGAGCACTCCCAAATAGAAATTCTAGTTTTATATTAACAGTCTAATGTCTCACCTGGAATAATTTGGTTTACTTGTGTGACCATACCATTCTGTGGCTGCAGGTGGCTAGCTGGAAAAGACACAATGCATCGTGTGTACTCCATGTAGATTCAAGATACATCTTGGGAGGTCTTTGTGTCTCGCCATGAAATCCAGCCTGTAAAAAAGACTGAAGCGTGAGATTCTAACCTAGGGTTCCCTGGAGGTCACATAACGGCCTTTCTGAATGTTCATTGTTTGGCTGAAAATTAATAGTTTTCATCAGAAAATGTTTTGGGCTTTCATTTCCTGCCAGAAACTTATATATTCTACAGGACCGCAGGAAACAAATGGAGAAGCTTTGTTTTATTTAAAAAATAAAAAGAATGAGATGCTCTAATTTTATGTCATTCAAGTGCTACCATCCCCTGAAGAAATTCTTTGCTACCTGCTTAATGAATCTTTCTGTCCACTTTATACTGAAAATATGTCAAAGCATTATATTTAAGAACTTAACATAAAAGAAAACAGAAGGGTGCTTACAGGGTTTAATAGAGAGGGAAACAGAAGAAGGATGAAACAGTTGTTCTACAGAGCTAAAACAGAACAATTTCTACTGCTGCATGGCTGGAGCTCTGTAAGGCCAATGTTTGGAAAGGAGTTTTTGTGGTAGGCACTCCACAAATACACATTCCTTCCCCAAAGAGTTTACAATCAAGCTAGAAAACAATTTGCCATGACCTCAATGAGGAGTACTTGCTGCCACACACAGTAGTAATTTCTGAAACTTTGACAATTGATGGTAAGATGTTGGTCCCTGAAATGAAAAGAAGTGGAAACCAACTAGGCTTCTTTTAAAAAACAAGAAGTACTATTAAGTTATGCAACATTAAACATAGACACACATTCTGTGCCAAATGCAAATCCCTGTTTCAGATAATAAAGACATATCTAACTACTGGAGAGGGTGTCCTGCAGCTAGCACCCATAAGTAAATGTGATGAGCTGTAAATTTAACAAGAACTTTGGGATTTTTTTTCACTGAATGCAATGTCCTTAAATAGGTGTTGTAAAACAGTTCTTGACTTGTCAGAGAGAATTTATGACCTGTCCTTTTTTAATAGTTACAGGAAAAAAACATTGTCATCTTTGTTCAGGATACTCTGGATTCCCTGCAAGTTGAGAATAGCTTTACTGTTCTTTCTCACTCTGAATTTTTAATACACTAAGGAAAACAATTGGATTAAAAATATGACATGGTGTTTCCAAGTTTTCTCAGTATTCTGATTTTTATCTTATGTTATTATTTACTAGAAAGAAAGGAGTGTTCCCATTGTTTTACTGTCTTTTTTAAACCTTGATTTGCCTTTCATCTTAAATTCATTTGACTTTTATTTCCCTTGATTTGTTACATGTGGCTGGAGATAAACTTTCATCAAGACCCACTCTCTTGTCTGAGTACAAAAATTTTCTCTGCCTGAAAAGTTAGAATTATTGCTGTAGAAGTAAGTCCTACAAGATTCTGGGCACTACTTTTCTCATTGGGAGAATCTATATTGTATTTTTGGCATGGGCCTGTATTAAAACTTGATTTGTGTAGATATTACCAGAGATTGCACTTAGAAAAAAACTAAGCCTAGACATATCACAGAATCACAGACTGGTTGAGGATGGAAGGGACCTCTGGAGGTCATCTGGTCCAACTCCACTGCTCAAGCAAGGCCATTAGACCCAGCTGCCCAGTCCAGTATTGAGACAGGTTTTGAATATCTCCTCCCCAGGTGCAGAAATTTTTGCTTCTCCTTTTTGAACTTCATGAGATACCTGTCCACCCTATTCTCCTACAAGCAACACCTCAGAGTGTTGCTTTTCACTCAAGGAAGCTGTAATCATGGCAGCTCTACAGACTGAACTCCTCTGATTATTTACAGGACATTAAAAGAACACACACAAATTTACCCTACCCTGAAACACAACCATAAGGCGCCAGGGGCTTTTGAAGAGAAGACAGAGAGCTCTATGGACCACATACTATGATATCTATTGTGATTCTGAGTACAAGAGAATGAAAAGCCCAGCAAATCAATGATCCTTCAGGTCTGTCAAGTTTTATCTCCCTATATAACCAATGTAGAGAAAAAACTTTAATACTGCAATAAATATAATGACTATAATGCCTTCACACTTATGACTGTCTCAGGTATAGGAGATAGTGTAGGTATATGGTTTGACAACATTAGTGTTCCCACCATAAACCAATACATAGAATCTGATTATTGTTAATTTTTCATCTTCACTCAGTCCTGTGCTGTTTGCTGGAGAAAATGACAAATTTCTGCTGGGTTATGAGCTTAAGAGACCTGGAATGATTTTTTTTCTTGTTGTGCTTGGGGTTTTTTTGTTGTTGCTGTTTTTTTTTTTTAATACATAGGAATTTATTAGAACCCTACTCTAACCCATTTCACCTACAAGTCCCCTAAAGATCACTGGATGCTTGACATATAAGAAGTTCTTACAAGAATGTTTCTGAAAATTTTTTGAAGAAGTTCTTTGTTTCCCTGTAAATGAAAATTCACATCAGACTTTTTTTATGTATTTGATTTCTTACTTCATTAAGCTATCTTTTAATGTCCACTAAGAAATTGTATCTGAAACTTAGTATAATACTGCAGACAAACTCCTGTGGCCTTTTCTTAGTTTTGGGAATAGACTTTAACGAGAATTTTATAAAAAAATTTTATATATAGACTGTAAAGTTTGGTCCAAGGGTGTTAAAATTCCTTTGCTGGGCTGAAAATTTCCTGCTATGAGCGTGGAATCTATTGTGTAAAAATATTCTTCCTCACAAAAAGAAATGGCACTTAGAAGTTCCAGGGAAATACATTAAATACCACTCCTAGCAAATTACAAATACACATATACACACATCCCCAAAAGCATACAATTACAGTAAACTTTGTTGAAAGGTGTTAAAATGTAAAAAATATAGCATAGAAAATACCAAAATTAATACCAAGTAGACTCCCTTGAGTGCATGGATGATGATGATGCAATCTTTAATTACATAACTACATGTAATTTTGTTCTTATTTTCCCCATTTTTAAAAATAGTTGCAAAATTGTTATTTTGTTCTTTTATCTCATTCTCAAACCAGCTGAATTGCTGTTGTTGGAGAAAACCCTCAAGAACTCAACCTGAGACAGAGTCAGATACTGTTCCAAACAGTAAACATTTGATAAAGTTACAAACCATTGAAACCATAAGAAATATTGGACATCTTTTGGTAATAATGTAGGACTGAATTTTGATATCTGGTCCTCACTTGTGGAACTGTGGGTGGTCTCCTGACCTTAGACTGTCCTCCTTCCTTGTACAGTCAGGTAGGGAGCAAAAATAAGAGGACATACCCTTGGTTTAGCCCAGTCACTGTGTTAAGACACACAGCTGGTGCAGAATTGTGATGTCATTTGCTGTGGATACAGGTAAAAAGAGGCTCATAGGAGGGAGCTCTACTCCTGGTCTGCTGTGGCTTATGTGTTACTTCTTTTTCTGAGCTGTGCCAAAAGTACAATTTGTATACACTGAGTATAGCATATCTGAAGAAAATGTTTGCCAAGAGGTCTGAAGTGATGGACGGTTTTATTGCATGTATCAGAACCGTCTTGAGTTTCCAGCTACAAAAATTTGAATTCAACTCTTGGGGGGATGGAACAATATATTTTAAAATTTAATTTGCACAGTCTAGAAATATGTAGGACCTATATTGTGTCTGATCTGAGAAAATCTGTTCCTTTTGTGACAGAAGCATACTGCTGCACTCAATCATACTTGAACCTGAACATCTAGGACAGCCTTAACAGAAAAAAACAAAAGGGAAACATGACACAAGGTCAATTTTGACAGCTTAAAACCATGGTATCTGAAAAACCAATGGGGTCATATGATTTCTCAGAACATACAATGGATTATAGGAGAATACAGCCTGCAGGCACTCTGGATATATGCCCAAGACAGACAACAGCATATGCTCAAGCACAGGGACATCAGGGTAATGGAATATAAAATAGCTGCGTGCTTATCACGAGATGTGGAAAGGCAGCCAGGGGCCTGTAATCCCTAGAGGTATTTCTAGGGGCTGGTGTTTGATACTAAGTGTTTGGTACTAGGCGATACTGGTGTTTGGTACTAGGCATCCATGTGTCATTTTCATATGGAATGGAATATACAGTACTAGCAACCAGAGAAGTGTCAGATCACCTTCAAGCACCAAGCACTCCTGTCACCAGTAAACAATGAGAAATGCTAAGGACTAATAAATCTTCATGATAGGTCAGCCCAAAGTGACTTAGGACCGGTGATCATGTAATTGTGATTCATTTGAGGAAATGCTTAGTGCCTAATGGCCCTCGAACCTCCACATCCGCCTGTGCATTGCAGTTGCAGATGTTAGTTGTCCAATTGCGTAGGATGGAAAAACCAATTTTTTCAAGACATGCTGGGGGATCTTCCTTTTACTCTGTATTTTAATTTCTTCTTCTAGGTGTAATTCTTTTCTCAGCAGAAACATGAGAATGTTCATTCTTTGGATTTTCTTTTCATTTTTAGACCCTTAAGGAAAAGTATTTTAGCCAAACAGCATATCTGGTCTCTTCCTCTTGCACTCAAACACATAAAGCTAGTGTTGATAAAGCAGTGCATTTGTATGCTCAAAAGGACAGATTTGCAAAAGGAGTCAGACAACACCTACAGCAAAATCTAGAGCTAAAGTTCTGCATCTGGTACAAGGGGAAAGCTATGTGTCTGAGAGAGGGTTTCTTGATGATCGGTAGACAGAAAAGGGAATCACCTTCAGGACTCTGCTACAAATTCTCATGTAGGGACTGTTTCTTAGCTCTGTCTAAAAGTAAATATCTGCACTATGGGAAAGCGCCTCCTTCTGTTTGAGAGTTGGAAAGAACAATTAGTTGCCTGTCTATGCTTCACTGCACTACTCCTTGAATGTCCCACAGATTTTGTCGTTCAGAGGAGGAAGCAGTCAGGCATGGATTTGAAGATTTCAGCCTTTCAAATGGGATGTAGAGTTGGTCTTGAATCTAGGATTCTGAACCAAGTTTACAATAAATTGTCAACGTACCTGCTGTCCACAAGCCACTGATTGTGCAAAGTGTCTAAAATTTCCCTAGTAGGGGATAAAACCTTCTTTTGGGGGATGACAGCTCACATGTATGCTTTGAGTAATCCAAATTCAATTACTCAGTGGTGTGATACAAATTCACATTTCCCACCTCACCTAAAAAGATCTTTAGCTACAGGAACTGCTAAGAAGCTCCGCAGGATGTACTCTTAACCCAATCTGTTAAAGTGCTCTACTTGTGTGGCATAATTAAACAGACTTGTGAGCCTGTCTCTCAAGCCAAACAAAAGCTTGGAGTGCTTATCTGGAATTCTCTTCGCAGTACAGAGGTACTGGTCTCTGAGCTAGAAGGGTAAAAATATACATAAAGAACTGTCCTTGCTCTTTATATTTTCCTTGAATATTTCCTATGAGATTGTGCTATACCTACCTGAAAATAACTGATCTTTTTCATTACTATTGTCGACGAATATATTGTTTGCTATGTGCGTTTAACGAGTTCAGCAATACAGCAAGGTGAACCGAATTCAGACTCATTTTGAGGTGACTGGTATGAAATTCAAGAGGATGGAAGAAAAAGGTAATATAAAAGTTATCAATTGTCAGGGTGAAAGGAATACACTACCAAAAAGAGAAGTTTTCCTTCCCCTGCCACACTGGACCCCTTTCCTACTGCTTAGCAATGGATAAGATGCCACTTATTTCAGACAGGAAACAGAAACAGCAAGAAAGCTGCACACAAAGCTAGTATCACTGCAAGTGTCTTGTACAGCTCATTGGTGCACAGAGACTTGGCCTATAATGA
>WAAD01037830.1:24016-38984 GCA_013389945.1 Fregata magnificens
CGTGCAGGCCTGGTTGCGTGGACATCAGTCCAGACTCTGGGAGCTGTTGTTTCACTGAGTCAAAAGAAATTTGCACATGAAAGCCACATCCGCATTACTTAACTCTGCAGCTTGCGCAGGATTGCCTTCCTTCTAGACCAAAGCAAATCTAAACCTATGATTAAATCTTCAGAGGATTTATTTTATTTCTTGTGGATATCTGCTAGACTTGACAAGTGGTGAACATACTTTGCACAAATATAATTTGAGGTGTTACTTACCCACTCTCCATTTCTGAATCTCATCTTCCTTAGTATAGAGCCACATAACTGCAGAATTTTCTCAGACCTCCCCAGCCGGCTTCTCTGCCAGTTGGCAATGTGAAGGCATTCATCTTTTCAATATCTCCATGCCTTTCCAATTTAATTGCAAACTTTATTCTCATGTGCAACCAGGAATGAAAGGAACAGGCATGCGTGGTGTTAAATATTGATTGCATTAGATTGAAAAAGACTGCAAGTTCTGTCAGTATCAGATTGGTAATCCAAAATAAAAAGTTATACCAGAAGTTAACACTGGACGATAACATACCTAAGGCTAATTATCCACATGGTCAATTCTTTTGCCATCAACACACATGTACAAAGTACTGTTTATGGCTTCTCAGTTGCAAAAACACATTAGTGATTCTCCACACATCCTGAGACTGATACAATAATTTGCACTTGATGTGGAGGTCAGCTGTTGACCTCCTTGGTTCTTGCCACCATTGCATTTCTGATGTAAATTTATTTTCTCTCTCTCTCAAATAAATAAATAAATAAATAAAGTAGAAGAAAACCCCTCAGTGTTTGTAATGTCTGGGAATGCATCATATTACTGAATTTAGTCACAAAGTCTTCAGCTTATTCACCAAACAGCTACAGCCCCCGCACTGACAGTGGAAATTCCTCTATAGTATGCTGTTAATGCACTTCAATCCTGACCTGAAAGGACCTTTATGGCTGGCAGGATAGTTTAATTTTCATGCCTATGCAATCTTTGGCCTCTGTACTAAGACTGCCAACAGGGGTGCAAATTAACACCAATTATTCTGATGTTTTATGTACTGGGCTGAGAGCACCAACTCATTTTACACAGGCCATCACCCAGCTGTCAGATGTTAATGACTTTTGGTTACTTCTGACCTGCTTCAGATTCATCTGAGTAGCTCAGATTTGAAAGGGTCTCTATTTCATTAATAAGAAACTGACCTGTACAACCCTCTTATCATTCCCTTTCACAAATTCAAGTGTGAATGTTTATTTTCCCATTAAATAATAACAAAGGGCCAAAGCCCAGCCTGTTGCAACCCCAGTGGATTTATGCCGGTATAGAATTTAGCCTATTCATGTCAGTTGCATTGGGCATGGGTAGCAACAAATGTCCCTCAAAGCTGATCAAATAAAGGACTATATATATATATATATATTAATAAATATTTTATTCTGANACCTTTCCCATAGCTTAGAGCATGGGTAGCTTCAAGATTCTCTTTCCTTATAACTACTATTAGCGAGGATGAGCTGTTTCCAGAATAAACTCTGAAGAAGCTGATAGAAGTACAGTTTTGCGGGCCATCATTTCTGAGATTTGCTTCCTTCAGTTACATGACAGAGGCTGAGTTTTGCAGTCTGCAAACTTATTAGTCTCTTAAGCTTTTAAAACCTCTTGAGCATAGTGTCAAGGTGTGGGAATGGCCAGTGACAGCACAGAATGTACAGCACTGCATGGCATTCTGCCATATAAGAGCCAAGGTAAAAAGAGAAGATGAATGAGGTTCCTAAAGCCACTGTACATTCACTTGGGACTTACTTATCTTCAAATGATTCTATTATTTTAGGATTTTAGGAGAGTAAGCAATGTGTGCAATGATAATTATGACTTGGGACCTAGTTGAAGATAGTTGAGACAAAATGGCCAAGCTCAGTAACTGGATGTACTGAGCTTCTTTATTCCAGAGAAGTCCAGAGAGAGACATGATAATAGTCTTTAAGTATGAAAAGGAGCTTAATCTGTTTGTCATATCTATGGTTGAGAAGATGAGAAATAGGAGCTTAAATTGAAGAGAAGATTTGGTTAGACTTCAGAAACCCCTCTCAGGAGGCATTTTTAAAAACACATTTCCTGTATCAGGAAGATAAGGAAACACTCTAGCTGATCTGAATATACTGTTACCTGTCTTAGAGTATGAGATTTAACTAGATAATCTACTGAGTTGCCCAAATTCCATTATTTTGTCAGCTGACCACAATAAATGAGGTAAGATCACATTGCTTACAATATTACCTGTCTACAGAGAATGTTTTACATCAGGTTAGGTAACACAGATCTTTAAGCCCATGTTCTAACTTAAATTTAGTCCCTAGAGAGAGAACCCCATAGAACAAATGGGATTTGTCTCTAAATTTGAGCTGTAGCTTTCAGGACTTAGTGAGCTGACTGTATGTCAGTCCGTCACATGAGTCATGACTACTGCCTCTTTCAAAACTCCCCAGAAAAATCACAGTGGTTAGTATCTTAGGGGCATGTGTTACTACATAGATCTGGGCTGAAGGGACACCCACTGGACTGAAAACTTTTTAAACATTTTGGTACTTCATCTTACACATATCTTTGGGGAGAAAGCATTAGAGTGATGTTGTTGGTCACTAACCTTGATATACCGCATTAAATCTCAAGAACTGACAGAACTTTGTTCATATCCCACCTCAGAAGGAAGACAGTCTGAAACACTGAAGACTAACACTAGAAATGGATAAATGTGCTTCAAATTACATTTTGTAAATTTGCTTAGCACTAATGCAGTAACTGCAGTAACTACAGGACATGTTTGAAAGCAATAAAATGCTTAAATATTTTAACTGTCTCCCTGCTTAATTTAGGTTTTATTAAATCAGGTATGGTAGGCAAAATAATTACCATTGGATTATTGAAATCTTATTTATTGAAGATTAACTATTCAATAGATGATAATTAAGGTTTTGTGAAACAAGGAATAATAATATTATAACAGTCCTTATATATACAAACCCCCCTTGCACTGCATCAAAGCGCTTATGGCTGCACAAGAAGAGAGTGTACAATTTTGCAGTGTATGGATATCAAGAAAGGAAATCTGAAATAAAAATTAACCATTGTGTTTCAGACATTAAAGTGTGCTCTGTTCTCTTCACTCCTTCCTCTTCTGTTCTACAGCTTTTTAAGATTTTGAGGAAAGTATTATAAGAATATAAGAAGTATAAGAAATAAGAATATAAGAATACAAGAAAAACATAATGAATATCTTTAGTGGTGCTGCCTGGTGAGTTACTAGAATATATTTGTAGAATTTATGGTATCACTGGTAGTACTCTTGCCAGCAACTCAACAACTGGGACACAAGCCTCCTGGCTTGCTTTCCAGCTATAGAGTAAGAAAAGATGATAGAAGCCTTTTTTACTGTGTCCAGCACTAAAGACTCTTCAAAGTATAAGGTGTAGTTATGGGGCAGCCTTAGTGGGTACAATGCAAAGATATATTTCATTAACATTGTGACACAATGTACTTGTTCATAAAAATGTAGTTAACATTCAGCCCAATACTCTTCACTGTCTTCTTCATAACCACAAGTACCTTTCCATATGTGGGTGTAGACATTTTTTATGATGCTGTTCCTCACAAGTATAATGCACATCACAGCAAAAAGTAACTCAGCACTCCTTGAAATACTTCTAAAGAAAATAAATAATCATTAGTTTTTACCATGCAAAATCTCCAGAGTGCCAAAGGGCTGCTTATTTGATTTAGAAACATAGCACTGTGGGTGTTGAATTTTCACACAGGGGAGCATATAGATATTGCAAACTCTTTTTAACATGAGAGGTCAAGTTTATAATTAGCAACAGTTTGTTTATATTGCAAGAGATCTGAGGGTTACCAAGTCAAGGAGCTAAAGTGTCTTCTTTTGGCTACTGTGTGGAATACAAGAAAACTGTTGCCCAAAGAGGGTAGGAAAACAAAATACACATACAGTAAACTTTAGACAAGTTCTCCAGCAAAATAACAGAAAGTGCCTCTAAAAATTTAATTCCAGTTGTCTTATTTCTTCCCTTCAGTCACAACTATGGTTTGTCCCTTAATGAATCTACTCCTCTCATCCTGAATGCATGCCAGCCCAGAAATCTGCTTTTATGATTTCTTTTTAGTACCTTTAATGATGCATGCTTTTGCATGCTTTTTACAGCCAGATATAAATATCATCTGGATTTTTCCATTCAGAAAATTTGTTCTGAATCCTTAAGCATCCTGATTATTTTCTAGGCTTAGAGAGTCTCATCTGGGTCTCTAAAGTCCAAACCACAGATGGAAATGTTCCTTCTTTTGTTTCTCAGTTTTCAGCAATAAATCGTGAGACAATCTGCTAGGTCTTTCCTTCCAATGCTTTTTTAGTGAAATAAATAATGATTTAGATCAAGGTTAACCAGCAAATTTCATGTAGCTGTATGATTATGAAGCTTTTTTCAAAGTTTTGCAAGATGAATCATTGTCTAAACTCTTTCTTCAGAGGCTGGGAAATACTTTTCCAAGATAGATAAAGTATGGCAGACTGCTGAGAGCTGGAGTTAAAGCATATGTATTGGAGGATAACAGGATGCTCTACCAGAATGGGGACCCTTCAGTATTTTTAGTAATATAAGCAAAGCAGTCACACAGTGAACCATCACATTTTCACAGACTTAAAAGACATTGGAAGTGACAGTGTTAGAGATAGCCAATAAAACAGTGAGAATTACCACCATCTATCAGAAAATGATGAGTATTTTTTTCTTCCTTAGGCTTGCTAGAATAAATACATGTGTTATACAAGAGCCCATTGTATAACAACAACTAGAAAAAAATTACCCATCATAGCAACAACTGCAAAACTGTTACAAGAGGGTTATGTGAATAATTCGGAAGGAATTTGTAAAAGTTTGTAACACCCAATAGATTTAACAGCCCATCCAGAATTTGCCTATAGAAATTTCAGGTTTTTCACCAAGATTTAACTCCATCCAGTGACCATGCAGAAATTATTTTCCCATTTGCAGTTAGGCAAGAGATTTTCTGGTATGGAGATAGTGATACTGATGCAGTACTCTGTTATTTTATAGGGTCTGGCTGAGATGGAGTTAATTTTCCCCATAGCAGCCCTCATAGTGCTGTGCTTTGTATTGGTAGCTAGAAAGGTGTTGATAAAGGTGTTTTGGCTGCTGCCAAGCAGTGCTCGCACAACATCAAGGCTGTCTCTCCAACAACCCCAGTCCCCACACCCAAAGGCCAGTAGGCTGGGGGTGGGCAAGATCTTGGGAGGGGACATAGCCAGGACAGCTGACCCAAGCTGACCAAAGGGATATTCCAAAGCATATGATGTCTGTTCAGCAGTAAAAGCTAAGAGAAAGGAGGAGGAGGTGGGGGCAATTCCTTATTACGATGTTTATCTTCCGGAGCAACCACTATGCGTACAGAAGCCCTACTTCCCAGGAAGTGGCTGGACATCACCTGCTGATGGGAAGTAGAGAATAAATCTTTTGTTTTCCTTTGCTTCCACACCTGACCTTTGCTTTTGCTTTATTAAGCTGCCTTTATCTTGACCCATGAGATTTTTTTTCTTTTTCCACCGTATTTTCTCCACCCCTGTCCTGCTGAGGAGGGGAGTGATAGAGCAGTGTGGTGGGCACCTGGCATCCAACCAAGGTCAACCCACCACAGTTATTAAGCTAGAAAAAATATAATATATATATTCCTTTGCATATTGGAGAAAATGAATTAAGGTATGTTCTGTAGTTCAGATTCCTAGGACTTTAACTATACTGAAGTCAAGAAATTTATCTTGCCAAAATAAAAAAAATCACAATCTTTTTTTCTGTTTCTGATTTATTTTCAA
The DNA here is from genome assembly GCA_013389945.1 of Fregata magnificens. Classification (NCBI taxonomy): domain Eukaryota; kingdom Metazoa; phylum Chordata; class Aves; order Suliformes; family Fregatidae; genus Fregata; species Fregata magnificens. The sequence continues at coordinate 29,943 of WAAD01037830.1, forward strand.
GCAATGACAATAAAATGATATGGTTATGCACATCAGCTGTGCTCTAGGTAGATTATTCAAGTTCTATTTCATTTCAGAAACCTTGTGTCTAAGATGTCAACATGGAAACTTGCTGCAAAGAGGACTTTGACACTGAAGAGGCAGAAATCTGTTTTATTGCCTTTCAGTAAGAGAGAAGCTTCTGTAGTTTTTTTTGTTTGGTTGTTTTTTTTTAATCTGTTGCTTCCTCACACTTTAGGAGCACCTGAAAAAGTGACAGGGGAAGTTAAAACTGATAGGATAGTCTCTGGCTCAGAAACTAGGAGCCTTGTGCCTGTTTAATGTCCTTAATTTAAAAATTCAAAGGGAAAAATGTGAAAAGATGTTTCCCTTTTGCACAACTGTGAAGTGTTTGAATGAGCGTATGAATATGCTGTAGCACAGTGTCCAAAAACTGAGTAATGGCACCACCTGGACACTCAAGGCTGACTCATGTGTATGGCATTTCTTGCTTCCAATGGAAGGAACTCATCTCTCGTAAGTACAGAAAGTACTGTTTCTAACTCAGGAAGGGAATGACATTGCCTTGACCTATTATCCAGCTGCCCAGAGAGTAGTTCACACACAGGTCTGAGACTGTTCTCCCGACCAAAAGGAAGCTTTGGATGAATTGCTCATTCATCATTCCAACATCATTAAATCAAGCTCTTCCTCTGTGTTGTTGCTTTGTTACTCCTCAGTACTAGCAAAGAAGCCAAGTTTAGCTAAGGCTAAGACAAACAAGATAACTTTGTACTCCAACCTGTTGTTCAGTTAGCTTTCAATACTGATCTGTCTTATGGTAAGATCCTGAGTGGAGGAAAGATGAATGGAGTATGTGTTAAATTTTAAGGCTCATGTGTCTCTCAGACTGAAAGGGATCTGTACTATCTTTTTCCCTTCTGCTCTGTATTATCTAGTACCTTTTTTCTCATGCACAGGAATTCAGGATATAATCAATCCACATACTAAAAAAAGTACATAGATAGAAGAGATGCTAAAAAAAACCCCACCCCCACAGAAAAATAAGAGTGCTCTTCTATATTCTATGCAGAAAAATGATCAACAGGACCTCTATATGTACAGCAGCAGGTCTCGACATTCACACCAAAGAGATGACTCAGTCTTGTAATTTTTTTCCCAAATGTAAGCAAGACTCAATTCATGAAGAGATTTTAGGAGCTGAGCTGAAGATCTCATGAGTAGTGTAATAAAAGTGCAGTAAGCTATTCATGTACTATAGTTTCAAACATTTGGACATTTAAATGGAATAGATATTAACTGAAAAATGAAATGGATTTTTTTTTTTAATAATTTGTCAGTATTTGCTGGTCTGTCTGGCTCATAAACACCTCAAACAGTCCAATTGCTTATGTGGGATTTATTTTCCGTTCCTGGCTAATGTCAAGACTCACAATGTCAAACAAGAAAAAAAAATATAATTTTTTCAAGATATAAAAAGTTTCTTAGAGTACTGAACAAAATGTTGAACCAGTATTCTTTGTAAATTATTACTTACTTTCTTCTTTATTCCCTTCTTTAAAGAATTGCTTGCCTCAACTGCTGTGTCAATGTGCAATATAACATTTATTTCCTTCCTCTAAACTGACCTAATTTAATTTTCTATTTTGACAGAATAGAAAATACAGATGTACATTAACTCACTTTAGTCATCACTTAGATTAGCGCTGGAGGTTGGAGACTTCATTTGTAGCAGTACAGCAGGTCTGAGCTTATTTCCACTGAAACCAATAAAATTATTGTCTGTGACTTTAATGATGCAAATCTAGATGCTGTCAAAATTGTTCTATACCTTGAAAGAAAAACCCCCACAGAAAACTTGCTCCATATGTATAATATTAAAGCTCTAGAATCTCTTGTCTGTCTCCAAACTGAGACTTCTTAATTAATTTCTGGCCAATACTAATGACAAAAATGTTGGATTTTTTACAGTATGTGCCCTAAACATTGTTGCTGTTTGTATTCCTTCTATTTAATAATATAAATCAAACTATCTTCAGTCTTATGCTCTTAGACACTTATAAGCTAGGAATGAAACAGATATTTCTCCTGATATAGATAGATGTTTTTCAACAGATATTGTACCAGAAGAAAGTTATTCCCTTTATAGACGTTTGGCTAGCTGTGACTCATGTGAATAGGTGTCTAATGGTTCCTAGATTAGATTGGGAAGAATTTTTTCTGAACGTCTAATTAGCTGGAATATATATTTGCACATTGGAGCATAGGCGACCTACTAGAATCATCTTAGTTTTTCCCCATAGAAACAATTTTATGTCAGTGAAAGCTCTTTAGACTTCTATGGTATTTCCACCTTTGTGGTTCTACCATTCTGGGACACACTGGTTATACTTGAAGATCTAAATACTGTAGTTGCTGGTTTCAAAGCAAAGAAAGCTGAATTAAATAACTCTAATCTAATGTCTTAAATTAGAAGAGTTAGTGGTCCTTTATTACTGTAAAATCTATGAAACTAACAAAACTCTGAGTTTGCCAATCCCTTTTTCTTGTTCCTTTTTTCTTTAAAAAACATGAATTTATTTTTATGACTTCTCCTGCCCACTTTTCATGGTCTAGGTTTTCTTTGCTTCACCCCATCCCACTTCCATACATCTCCATTCAATTTCTTGTCAAAAAGTTCCCTAAGCTTTTGTCCTCTTTCCCTATGAATGTATTACCTTAGCATGTCCCTCCATTTCTTTTTATTTCTAATAATTCCATACAATCCTTTTGTAGCTGATTCACCTGGTTTAGACCCCCCCAAATAATCTAATTTTTCTTGTATCCTTGCATTCATCTTCTCACATCTACAACTCCCAAATCTATTTTCAGTTACTTTTCCAAACTTGATACTCCAATGTTATTGTTATTTGTCTGCCCAAATTATCTTATGTTTCCTCCTTTGTGCTGGTCAGCTATAGTTTCACCCATAATAAATTCCAAAATTAATCCTTTAGCTTTTAATGTTTGAACATTTTATGGTAGCCTTAAATTCTTTGTCTCTTCACAGTATTTTGTTTCCTTACCTTCTGTTCAAAATCCCAAGACTTACAAAACCTCTGTTTCAAACTGTTATCCTCCTCTTTCTTCTCAGTTTCCTTTCATCCAGATCATCATCTAGTTAAAATTGTCATCAGAGATTTGTGCATAAACCATTACTTTTCATTGCATGGTCATGATGATACAAAGTTCACTTATTCAAATTCCTCTGTTCACTTATTCAAATTCCTCTGTTTCCCCAAACAGGGTCATGTTGCCTGAGGTGAGGGGTTACAGTTAAGTGAATTGTGCATAACTGTTTGTGCAAAGCCTGTTCCTCTTCACTCCTTATCCATCCAAACAATCTGGCTGTGGTTTTTTCCCTGTTATGCCCCCATCACAGGAACTGTCAGGTTCTCCAAAGCCTGTTGGCTCAGCAGTACATCTCTCCCTACAGCATGTAAATCTCTATGAACTACAGTGAGATGTCACTGCGCACAGAGCTGCTGAAACAGGTGACACTGGGGATCTTGGATGACTCTCTATAGACCAAGAAATCATGCAGGAGGTGCAGGATCTTTAAAGAGTCTGTTGATTATTTAACTACTGAGCTATGTGCTTATACTCCAAAAGCATCCAAAAGATACTCCAAAGTCTGTTTTATAATTTACAATAACTTGAACTAAAAGAAATGCAGCAGAATTTAGCATTTTGTTATTACTTATCTCAATCTTAATTTTTTTGCAGATTACACTACCCAGAACACGTTTAATTTTATGTGGTTTTAAAAGATTTATTTAAGTTTTATGGACCAACACTCAATTAATTTCCTCTCACATTTCTTCTTGTTTTTTTTTTTCCCATATAAACTTTAGAAAATTGAAGATTACAGTTTATTTAAGAGTGCCGCTATACACAGGTTACTTTGGAAAGAACTGAAGAGAGTCTGACTAAGTAATGTGCACTCTACCATATAAATCAAAATAAATATGAATATTTTGCGCTCTCTCTAGGCTGAAAATGGTCATATGAAACAAATAAGCTACACATTTATTAAAATAGACATTTAAACGTCTTTTTAAGCAACCTTCACTTAAAAATAAAATTAAGGAATGAATTTAAAAAATAATTATAAGCTGTAATTAATCTGACCACATGCATTATGAAATACTAAATTAGAGGAAGTGAACAACAGACAAGTAAGAAAATCTTTGCTCATGTTCTCCAGTATAAAGTAAAAGAACAAATTTGGTAATATAATTCTAAATTTAGACTTTTCTGATTTTAATTTTTCACAGTTTCTAGAACACTAGAAGAGATACCTGTCTTGTTTAAATTCTTTAATTATTTTTAGATTTAAATACATTTTCATCCATATTTTTCCAGTGGGATAAAAATATATCTACTGCTGAATCTATAAAACCCGTTAAGTTCTAATCCTTTGGCAAAGCGTGCTGTCCTTATGGGTCTATGCTGAATTCTGTAAATACATCAAATAACTGCCTTCGATATACTCCAGCTGTGACATTGTATGACTTTGTGTGGTCCTTCTCCCTGTAGTCTGTTAATATCTCAGTCATATATAAAAAAAGGTAAGAACATGGAATTGGCTGATAGACCTTTTATGCCAACTCATTTGTACTGACAGTATTCAGCTCAAAGCTACTGGATGTTGCTGATGCTCAGTAGCAGGAGCAGTTCACTACCTCCGCTAGGGCTGCAGCTCTTTCAAGAGGAGGAAATAAACTGCATTATTCAAAGGCTGATCATCGCTGGGTTTACTTCAAGACCTGATTCTTTGAAAAGTCTTTGATTCTTTGAATGGGGCCAGAGTGACATTTCAGTAATGGTTTTCCTTTCTTCCACTTGGCAGAACAGCTAGACTATCTTGTAATCAGGCTACAAAAAAGACAGGAAGAATCAAAGCAGCTACTGACTTTTAGATGGCAAAATGGTTTACCTGAAAGCTGCTTAGGTATTTTATGAATGCCTTCTGTAAATATCCATAAAAGAGGTGGTAACTATGGGCTTCAATTCAGGATCTGTTTGTTTCGTAGGTTTGGGACTCAAGAATAATTCTATAGAGGACGCTTGGGAATAACCTTGCAGTGTCTAACTTTTAGATATTTTTCTTGTTTGTGTATTTTTCATCCTCAAATTTGCTGCACTGCCCTCTTACACATTGTGGAAGGAGACTTATATGCATAAAACTACAATTATAGAAGAATTGACTTGCACCTTTACTAAGCTAAGTAGCTTTAACTCACATAGACAGATTTCTGAAAATGTCAACTAATTCAAATGACATTCCTGCAATTATTATTATTATTTTTATTATTATTGTTGTTGTTGTTGTTGTTGTTGTTGCTGTGCTATTGACTGTGTGGTATAGTTTTTCCTCCTTTCAGTTTTAGGAGCCATAGAATTCCACCATAAAAGAATCAGCGCTGCACAAACGGATATATTTTACCTCATGTATTACACAACACATAAGACTGGGAGCTTTTAGCCTAAATTGAGGACTTAGACTTACAGTGCTTATCTAATACACACAATTACACCAAGCCAATGGGTTACAGGTTACACAAGCAGGGTATTTTGCTGTGTCTGGAAGAACTTTACCTATCTGCAGTCCTAATATCACATGCTCATTGATTTAAAAGGTTAGTTATTTATTGACAATTCTAGCTTGAAGTGACCTGTAATAAAGAAGTGTGCTTTTAAGGTCTTACTAATTTACTTGACTCAAGAACAAATATTTCTTTACAGTAATTTCACGCTTGGTTATATATTGAACAGTTACTAAGCCCTTAAAATAAAACTGTTAGAGTTTTTTTGTTGTTAAATAAAACACCTGGATCTCTGTAATACTCTTATGAGTCTTACATCTTTTTGCCAGGTCTAGCAGTTTTAAGTTATTCTGCTGTCCATTCTGAACCACTTACAGGTTCTACTAGTCTTGGGTTTCTTTTTCTCTTTTTAACACACTTCAACATTTTACTTTGCCATATAACCAAGATATTGATTGTGTTACAGTCCTCCCTTTCTGTTATATCTCTAATATAGACAGCTTTAAATATCAGATCATTTTATAGATCTGGACCATTTTCATTTCTCTTTTTTCCATTCCCATTTTAAAGACACAAGAGTCTCTAAGAAATTGAAATTTGGCATTTATTCTTGGTCATACAGCAATAAATCAAGAGAGCTAGTTCTGAATGCTATCTCTATACAATATAGCGGGGCTATTTGAGGTTCTTCCTGACTCTACCACAAACTGAATGGTACTAGCTAAATAACTGAGGTGCTTTGTTTTGGTTTTTAGCTTTATCTTGCCCACCAGAATTCTATTCAGATTCTTTGGTATCTGGCTAATTCATCAATATAAGACATAAACCCCTGAGGTTTATGCATGCATTTATCATTCTGCTATTTCTAAATTAATTTGAAAACACAAGGGACATGCTATTTACAGAATGTGACTTTTTGAATAAAATTATTTTCTTTCTTTCCCTCTTTCTCTCACTTTCTCTGAGCTTTTGTTTTAGAAACACTATGGCTAATACAGGTATATTTACATTCATTAATTAATCCAAGCATTTTGAGAACCTGTCAGATGGTTTTTCTGTTTTGGTCTCCAATTAGATTTGTAGATGGCAGAAGGAAAAAAAGAATGTCATGATTGTTGGTAAATAAAAAGTCCTGCATGAGTGCTTTTTAATAGCTTATCATCAACATGTAATCGAACTGAATAATTGCTGCATAAGAGAGTGGCTGTGAACCAGCAGCTGCCCCTAGGCAGTACTTTGTTGAGGAATGTCACTGCAACAAAAAGTGCTGGACATATAATGCATCATCAGCATTTGTGCTATAGGCATGTCATGTAGGTGGATAGGAATCACTGGGGTGTGGTAAATGTATGTGTGTCAATGACATCTGAGTGGTATTAGATGGATAGGGGGCAAGTAGAAAGACAAAGAAGGCAAAAGACAAAGAAGCCAAAAAATTGAGGAAAACAGCTTTTACCACTAAATGGAAATTACCTTCAATGCTGCAGTGCACCACTGACTTTGACAGCTGAAGCAGCAGCAGAGAGAACTTGACAAAGATATTGGTTATAGTGTTTTCTTTGCAAGCAGCTAAGTCTGTTTGATTTTCCACTGGCAATATTAATCAATGTTCTTTCAAAAAATGAGACTGAACAGAAGAATATTTTCCTAAGGCCATAAGAAATTATTTGAAAGCCTAGATTTGTGTGTGTGAATGTGTGTCTGCATATGTCTATATTTGTGGGCTAATGAAGCATGAGAGTGAAAATAATTGTGTACTTTTGCTCATCGGACTAAAGGCTATGTTATTCAAAATATGAAAAAGTTCTGTAACTAATATGTATGTTACCTTTTTTTGTCATAAATTCCCCCGATAGATACAGTATCAAAACTAGAAGCTTATATATTGGGCTTAATTTAGACTTAGATGCAAACTTAATCCCTTGCTTGCTCTTCCTGGAATTGCATTTCCTCCTAAACCTTCATTTCCAAACATTTTCCTTCAATTTTTCACTGAGATATCAAAGATATCAAAGCTGAGTAGATCTTATGTAGTTATTACTATAGATACCAAAAAAGGCCACACACTTATAATAACACTTCGCTATTATACCGTTCTTTCAATTTATAGGAGAAGGAAAAATACCATTAACCATACTTTACATTTAGATACTTGAGGGAAACCCCTTGTATAAAGTCACAGGGTATGTCAGTAGTAGAACCCTGCATAAATCTAAGTCTCTGCATCTTCCATTTAGAGCATGTTGCCTCTTATCTCTATTGCTTTCACAGTTCTTAATTTTGAAATACAAATCATAGTTTATGTTACCAAATGTAAAAAATTATTTGACAATTGCCTTATAGTACTCGTATGAAAAAATTAACACACTCACAGGCCAGATTCTGTTCTCATGATTAAGGTTTCCTTTATATGAAAGCATTTGTCTTTATATAATGTGGCTCTGTGCTGCATTTTCTACTTAAACTGTCAGTCAGGGTATAATGATGTTTAGTGCCAGCTGCTTGCAGCAGGACATGTCTAACAGAACTGGCAGTGGCAGCCTTTAGTGGTCTAAACTGTTGTTCCTGAATTGCTTTGGACCACTCAGCATTATGACAAGTAACCTAAGATGAGAGTTTGTTTCATTACTTTTATAGAAGAAAAAGCTGAGCATGGGTGTTCACTCATAACTTGGACGCTTCTGACAGCAAATATGAGCTAGATTGCTTCCGTACCATCACAGTTAATGTGGGGAGGGAAGCATTTCCAGAAGTGTGCCATTCTAACTCTGCCTGTAGAAAAAGTAAAATTCCTCAGTGGGCTCAAATACGTACATTTATTATAACAGAAGTAGATTAACGTACTTGTCTGAGAGGCCAACATTATCCTGCTGAAATACTGTGCCAGAATAGGTGGACTGGGAGAGATTCATGTCCAGCATGCTTGCCTGTCTATACCCCTGCCTGAAACTAATCACTCATAAGCACAGCAGAGTCTATGTACCGGAATTAACAATTCACACTAGCCTCCTCTGCTGTGGAGCAATTTTAGCAGGGAGTTGCCTGTCTGCCTACATGAGTTTTTACACATCTGTCAGCTAACCCAAAGATTCATATGTGAACTCCAGCAGCTGGGGCATCAGGTGGATATCCGATTCTCACTGTAGACTTTTGGGTCTGTTAACCAATGAATGGGTTGCACTAATCCAAGCATATAATATTTTTTCACTTACAGTAGTTAGAACATGGGCTATTTCCCTGTTTAATAAATAATTGTAGCATGTTTCTACAGCTTCTGATTGCAAAGAATTAGCCTCCATTTTGACAGGGTTAAGACCGCAAGTGCCAGAGAATAAAAGTGGAAGGAAATAGCTTCTACTAGTAGATGAGAAGGACTGCGGTATTTCTGACATGTAGCCTGGCTGTCAGTGAAGTGATCAACTTGACACACACTGAGCTGCTGTGGTGGTGTGCT
>WAAD01037831.1:0-27118 GCA_013389945.1 Fregata magnificens
GATGTGGAGTCCATGTGAAACTACTTGGTGTCATTGGCTAGCAATGAAAAGTGAGAGCTTATTCTGCTTCCTCTCAGCAAAGCTGAGACACTACAGCCTATTATCTTTCCCATTTGTGTAATAGACTAATGAGCTCAGAGGAGATTTCCGGTCCATAGAGCCTTGATCGTGTCTTTGAGAGCTACTTTCTATGGTGACCCTTGCCAAGTAAAATAACTATTTTCAGGGCAAGCTTTCCAGTGACCTTTAGAGTAAATAGAGAGAAATATGCTAGACAGAACAGAATAATAAAATCTGCATGACTCACAACGTATGTTAGTTCATCTTATCACTATGAGGTGAAGTATGCACATATATTCCCCTGATATTGTTTCCCTTTCTGAAACAAACTTCTCATGTGAACTTTGGGAGCTGAATCTAGATAAGGAATTAAAAGTCAGTTTATCTATTAAGTTATACCAGTCTATGTATGTCAGGGTGGGGTTGATACTAGTAAAATACTAGTGGGGGTGTGGTTGATACTACCAAATTGCCTGTTTATGCAGAATTATTATCCAAAAAAATTGTAACTATCTTGCTTATTTGTGAAGAAGATCTGAGTTTTTTGGTTAGTTAGAGTATTTGTCAAAAATCATGGTTAGTGATGAAATAGAAGGTTATTGTAATATGACAGTACGCACTGAAGTAATTTTTTAAAAGTGGTCTGATACAGAAAAGAGTGTTTTCATGTAGTAACTAATAAGATTAAGATACTTAGAAAATAACCATGTAAAAAGATGAGATATAAAGTTCATTTTGGGGAGTAAATCTCAGAAATACTCCCAAAATTATGTTTCTCTTTTGCCTTGCTTCCAAAGAACTGTAGGGCATGCTTTGATTTTAAAAATAAAAACATTACCTTTACTTTTCAATTAATGATTAAATAAACTTGAGACATTTTGTAATAATTTTAGTGAGACTTTTGAGAAACAAACTGAACAGTAAGAACTGTTAGTAGACACTCATTTTATCTGAATTTTATAAACAGCATGGTTACAGGCAACAGTTCTAAAAATTACAACATCCTATTTCCAGAAGGTCATAGAGGCTTTCCTTTTACTCCTGTGTTAGGGAAAACATGTTTCAAGCAGACCTTTGGTGTACTTGTTACACAATCCATTTTATATGTCCTATTTCTGTTCCCAATGTGGGAGGAATACTGGGTAGAACTGTAAAGACAGGAATATATACAAGATGCATAGTAAATTAGGGATTACTACCCCTATTCTCACCCTCCAAAGTAAGGTGTGATGTCCTGTCCCTAAATGTTTGGGCCATACTGGATTATCACTTCTCATACCTTCCCCGCTAATGAAAACAGGCAGAGGGAGGATATAATTAAGTTCTATGGACATAAATGATGCAGTTGGTAAATATAAAGACATAGGCAATCCAAAAGACGTATTCAACAGGTTAAATGTATGTGTTTTGATGAAGCTAAACTTAGAGAGTAAGGATTTTGAGATTAAGACTTTGATTCTACTTTTTAATAATACAAAAATAATCTCTTACCTGAACCAGTCCACTAGTTACAAAAAGAATGTGAGTATAAAAGGGATTATAAGGCCAAAATATCCTTTTGGAAAGATTACCATATTGCTGAAAAGAATAAGGATAAAAGGGGAAATGAATCAGACCTCAAAGGTAAAGTCTATAAGCTTGTTTCAGTTCTTAGTTTTTTAAAGTCAGAAAGTAATGAATTATCTTCAAACAGTGGGGGAAGGCATTACAGAAGTTAAAAGATTTCAAGGAGAAGGAGATGTATTAGCATACAGGGAGGATATCAACTTTATATCAGCTTAACATAAAAAAAGTAGTGAGAGAGCAGGAATTAACGTGATTGAATACTAAGGGTCTCTCTTGAACGCTGGATGAGTAGCACAATGTGAACCATCAGAAAATCAGCACTTATTAAGTTACCGTACAAAAATGCTCAAGAGAGTAAAGTTGTTCACTAGCATAGAAATGAATAATTGCTGAATTATGGTAACTGTCACTGATGACCACTGTATCCTTATACTGTGTGATAATACTTTTGGTCATGTAATTACATTTACATTGTTAAATCTTCTGTCCAAGCTGGGGGAAAACTATATTTCAAACCACTACAGTTTTGCTTCAGAAAGGACTGTAGGATAAATCCTGATAAAAGCTATGCAGCTATATGAATAAGATACCTATTCTCTCAATTGTTCATGATTGAATTACAATACAAAACATATATGTTGTAAAGGACTTGTACTCCTTTGAAAGAGGTGATAAAACATCCTTCTTTTAGGTATCAAGAAACAGAAGTCTCAGAAAGGTTTTCAGAACAAGTAGCAGGTGAACAGGGACTTAGTCAAAAAGAAACACTGCATGAATAAAAATTACTGTTGGTTATTTAGACATCTGTGTTGGGAAATAGCTTCACCTACTTGAGTGCCAATTTTTAGAATTTGTGTTCTGACCATTAATATGTACAGCCCTTCTATAAAAATACAGAACAGGTTCCAGTCTATGAAAGTTTCAGAAATTGCTCTGCCATGAAAACACTTGAAGAATGGCTTGAAACATTTCCAATTTATTTTCCTTCTCAGACACATGGGATCAAATTCATATCCTCCAGGTCCCAACAACCCAATTACCTGATTATCTTATCTTCTAGTAGGATTGTTCTCCCATCTTGATAAAGTTGTGGCATGACCAATAGAAAATATTGTTCTCAGCTGGCCATTGAGGAGCTCACCTCTCTGAGAATGTCTGTCCTGGAGTTTACCCGAGGCTTTTATGATTACTTGTGTATTTTCAATCCATTTTTAAAAATATATTTATATAGAGGATGTCATTTATTAGACAAACTGGTATGGGCAAACTTGGGGGATATGAGAAATTCTACAGATCAGAATCAGGACCAGCAAAGCTCCCAACATTTACCTAACACAACATTTCAAGTTTCAGCTCACGCCTTTAAACTATCCAGCTACAACAATATACATCACATGTTTAACAGCAAAGGCGTGATCATTCCACAACATGTTATGCAACAGAGGACCAGTTGTTGTTTTTTATACTGCCATCATCAACATATGTGCTTAGCTTTATTGGCAAGCTCAGCGGTTACTGTGATAGACTCCAAGCTTTTTCAAAGCTGTCTACATACCGTCTACCAAGTCTGTCCCCGAAAGGCTGCATATGCAGCCAGAATCATTGTGTCTATTGTCTTTAATAATAAGAAAATCGCCAACAGGTTTTAATTATGTACCTTATATAATGACAGCTTTTTTCAGTGACAGAAAAAAATAGCTTTTTCTCCCCTTTAACTCTTCCTGCTCTGGTTTCCTCATTTTAATTACTCATCCATTCTGTAGCTCCCTGGAACAATGAAACAAGTAAGTTAGATTCCCACAATTGCCACCTGCTAGGTCAGGAGTAAATAAAAAAACTCCACTCATCTGTCTTGTTTGATGAGCCACTGATTGAATTGAAGGTAATGAACAGAATTGAACAGAACATAAAAGAAGCTCCTTCATGAAATGCTCTTCGCAAGAACACTGATGAAAGTAATATATCCTTTCTTTATACTAACACCAAGCATGACTTTGATAAAAAATGAACTAGAGGAGTTTTTGTGTATTTCGGTTGAAACGTGTCTAGAAGACTATGCATTTGGAAACTAAAACCTCCTTGCTCCATATAGTTCTACTTACATATGCTATGGAATTCTCTTTTATGGAATTATAAAACAGGTCATTCTTATGTCTATATTATGTCTATTGTGTCTCATCGTATCATCATGCACCTCTGAGAAAAGAGAAGTCTTGTTCTGTCTTCTCCGTATCCTTTGATCAAGGTAGTGTATGGGCCAAGGTCTCCTTTGATCTTTCCCTTCTCTAGACTGAACAGACCAAGTTTTCTCAACTTCTTTTCATATGCTATGTACTCTAGACCCTGTCCATGTTGGTCGTCTTGCTCCAGCATGTTAATATGTTTCTTATACTGGGAAGCTCAAAACTGGACACAATACTCCAGATGCAGTCTCACAAGTGCCAGCAATGGGAAGGATGACCTTCCTGGACCCGCTGGCTATGTTTTTACTAATACATTCCACAACACAGTTGGAATCTTTTCTGAGACATGGATTTAAATTTTTGTAAAGTCAATATCAAACACAAAAATGAAATACTGTAAATTGCTAACTGGCTGCACTTGAAATCAGTTAATGAGGTATCTTTTTGAAACTATCGAGATAAGGTTTAGATCCACAAAAAGTTAGTCTCCTAAGTCTGTAATTTAAATTCTCAAAACCTTTAGGCTGCCCCTGGGGCTACGAATAATCCATAACATTGAAAGTCTCATGTAAGCTTAAAATATCTCTAAGTTTTTCAGGAATAGTATGCTCCAGAGTACACCAAACATAAAACACTGATCCCTCCCAGCTTCTGTCCACAGGGTCACTTCCTAGCCTGTCTAAGGAGTACTTGTGCAGATGTATCTGGCATTGTATTAGCCAAATAAAACCCTCTTTACGCTTTGGAAAAATATAAACACTTATTTATTCCAGGTTCCATGAACTGAAAATTTTCTAGCAAAACCAAGTTTGGTCAGAACAGTTCAGACTTGTTTGAAAAGGAAGCCTAGCATGTAACTGAAAAGTTGCAACTTGGATGAAAGGGAAGTTTGACATGACAATGCTGAACTTACCATCTGTGTATCTAGCTCTACAGTTTGCATCTTGGAATTATGTGACTACATCAGAATCTATAATTTAATTTAAAAAGATCCCAATCTATCTTCCCTCGTCCCTGCTCCACAAAACACTATCAAACGTAAAGCTGTGACCTGAATGCAACCTAATCAGTAATATCTTCCTGTGTTTGTAAAAGATCTGAAAAAGTAGTACTGGCAAATGATCTTCCAACTTGATCATACAAACTACTAACTGCAGGACTCATTGGTTTCTCCGTTGCCTTTGTCAGACCCTTCAGTGACAGATCAAGGTACTCCATAACCTGAAGAACTGAGTTCTTCATGCTGCTGCCATCTTCTTTGGAAGACCACCTACAAATGTGCTTACAACATTGCAGGCAGTATTGCAGCTCTTTCTTCTTCCTCTGCCCTTCAGGGGAATGACCTCTGGAGGGATGTGATGTGCTAGTGGAATTCCACTGTTGTGGAATTCCAGCACATACAGAGTGTGTTCAGTCCAGTGACAAGAGCAGATGTTTGCTCTAGCCTGTGGTCAAGTTAGAGAAATCTGAGGACTGCTGTAACCTTCATATCTGACTTTAAATCACTATAGAGGCTTATAATACTGAAAGGGTCACCATTCCAGAATTTTACAACTCCTTGGTTCTCGATTTTTTTGCAATATTTGAGTAAGAAAGGCTGCTTTTTTAGCAGCCAGTTTCTTCAGTGGGCTTCCCATAAGGACTGTCATTCACTAAGAAAAATTTCCATTGGTTTTCAAATCCACACATATCAGAATGAAAAGCCTCTTCAAGCTGTTTATTTTAAGATCTATGAATAAATTCCTTCTCTATGTTGGAACAACCACAAAATAATGTTAATTAAAAAATGGCAATGGTAAAGATTGCAATGGTGATTGCTGTATATTGAGTTGCATTGCTTGTGCATTTGTTAGTATCAGTGATGATCATATATGAAAAGGGAAAAGAAACTATCCAATTTAATGGTTCTACAAGAAAACAATTTTTAAGTAGAACAAGACTAAAATAAGCACGAGGGTTTTTTTAATTTTATTTTTAGTGTTTACAGAAATAACTTTTAACTAGAAGAAAATTCACAAATATCTGCTGAACAAGATGTGAAAGGAAAAATTATGAATACTGTAAATTGGACATTTTGAATGCAACTAATTTAATGAGACCATTAATGAGACACCAATTGGATACAGTATTATTACTCTGCTCTATCATAAATATGGTTGATTTAAAATTCATTTTTCTCAAAGACTGGATCTAAATGTAAATTAGACCACTTGTCCTCTGTTACAATTCTTTTTGTTAATAATAATGAATATTTACATAAGAAATGAAGATGTAACATGTAGACTGTTATATACTTTTCTTAGTAATTTCAAATCTGTACATGAATTCAAAAGCCAATTAATGTAATATCAAATAATGTAATATCCAATGTAATATCTGTACATGAATCCGAAAGCCAATATTATGTAACAGAATGTAATATGATTGTTCTTATTAACTTCACCAGAAGTATTGTCCACATACATGTATTTTCTAAATTAGTCTTTAACTGTCTTCTGATTGAACTCTTACTGATCAGGGGGAAAATGCAGTGTCGGATGCCTCACTGTCATTGTTGTGTTAAATCAAACCACTACCGTCTCTACATTTCTAACACCTGCACTATCACGTCACAGCCTAGAATATCAACTCTGGAGTTCGCAGTAAGTGGGTTGTTTGCAGTAAGTTTGCAGCAGCAAAGTAAGAAGGGTTAGAAAGTCAGGGACATATTTCGATACTCACTGACTTGAAGCGTTTCCTCTTAAACCTATGTCACTTTTGAAATTTATACAAAAGTTGTTTTCTTCAGTTTTTAAGTGGTGAGAGAAATAATGAAATATTTCTCTCTAGCTAACATACATTTGTACTCCCTTACTACTTCTCTGATTGGTGCAATTCTAGGCTTCCCTGTTCCACTGCTGATAGAAATTACTAGGTAGTTCTTCACTCTTTCTTGTAATAATTCTCTGAAATTCAGTCTTATGAGCCTAAATGGACTATGAAGTTTACTGAAAAAAATACTATCACGTTTTAAAATCTGAATGTGCTGGCCTAAAAATCTGCCTATATGCAAAATAGATTTTTTTCTTTCAGCCATTCTTTTGCCAAAACAAACAAAAAAATAATCTTTTTTCCAGTAGGATTTGCTTTTTACTTCATTTTGTCCTTACCCCAGACTCACTATTTTCTCTAATCAGGGGTATGCCTACTATCCTGTTAGGCTAATAAGGCACTGCAAAATTATTCCCTTAGATCTAAGACAGATATCTGCTTCCTGCAAAATTAAAGGTGTTCATATCATGGACTTTTTAATAGGTGATGTAATTTGTTACTAGCTGTGGTGGGTTAACCATGGCTGGACGCCAGGTGCCCACCAAAGCCGCTCTATCACTCCCCTCCTCAGCTGGACAGGGGAGAGAAAATATAACAAAAGGCTCACGGGTCGAGATAAGGACAGGGAGACATCACTCAGCAACTACCATCACAGGCAAAACAGACTCGACTTGGGAAAATTAGCTTAATTTATTAACAATCCAATCAGAGTAGGGTAATGAGAAATAAAAACTAAATCTTAAAACACCTTCCTCCCACCCCTCCCTTCTTCCCCAGCTCAACTTCACTCCCGATGTCTCTACCTCCTCCCCCCGAGCAGCACAGGGGGATGGGGAATAGGGGTTGCGGTCAGTTCATCACACGTCGTTTCTGTTGCTTCTTCCTCCTCAGGGGTAGGGCTCCTCACACTCTTCCCCTGCTCCAGCGTGGGGTCCCTCCCACGAGAGACAGTCCTCCACGAACTTCTCCAACATGGGTCCTTCCCACGGGCTACAGTTCTTTATGAAGTGCTCCAGCATGGGTCCCTTCCACGGGGTGCAGTCCTTCAGGAACAGACTGCTCCAGCGTGGGTCCCCCGCGGGTCCACAAGTCCTGCCAGCAAACCTGCTCCAGCATGGGCTCCTCTCTCCATGGGTTCACAGGTCCTGCCAGGAGTCTGCTCCAGCACGGACTTCCCACAGAGTCACTGCCTTTTTTGGGCATCCACCTGCTCCAGTGTGGGGTCCTCCACGGGCTGCAGGTTGGTATCTGCTCCAGCATGGACCTCCATGGGCTGCAGGGGGACAGCCTGCCTCGCCACGGTCCTCACCAGGGGCTGCAGGAGAATCTCTGCTCTGGCACCTGGAGCACCTCCTCCCACTCCTTCTTCACTGACCTTGGTGTCTGCAAAGCTGTTCCTCTCACATATTTTCACTCATCTCTCCAGCTGCAAAATGTGCAGGGTTTTTTTCCCCCTTCTTAAATATGCTATCACAGAGGCGCTGCCACCATCGTGATGGGCTCAGCCTTGGCCAGCAGCAGGTCCCTCTTGGAGCCGGCTGGCATTGTCTCTATCAGACATGGGGGAAGCTTCTAGCAGCTCCTCACAGAAGACACCCCTGTAGCCCCCCCTGCTACCAAAACCTTGCCACGCAAACCAAATACAGTAGCCAATCAATTTTGCTTTCTCGTTTTCAAAATTTGTCTGAAAGATTTTTAATTTTGGAGGGGAGGGATAAATTCTCATTTTTCATCAGTTCTATTTTGTCATGTGGGAATTATCATTGGAGAATTTATAACAAGGTGGAAAACCAGTTGCAGGATTGGAGCCTTCAGCTTTTTCGCTGTGAGTAGTCTTTCCGAGTCCAGTGAGTAACTCATGATATAGAAATTTTAGTGTCTATGTCAATATCGGAGCTAGGGTTATGTGGCTACATGCACAATCTACAGCATGGCAAACGAGAATGCAGAGTAGTAATGCATATTCATTCCTTTGAAATATTTGTTCACAGGCATAAATGTGTTTGCCACAGCTGCCACTGGGATATAAACTGTCATTTAGCATGGAATAGAAATATGAAATGGTTAATGTTGATCTGACAATACATACTGAAGAGCTAACCTTAGGGTTCACTATTGAAAACGCGTAACATTGAATAACACTCGTGTCAGCAGCACTTAGAAGTATTACAAAAGCATTCAAAGATTTTTTTGATAAAAAATGCAGAATTATCAGTAAAATGTATATGTATGAGTATTTGAGAGGGCTTTTTCATAGAGAAGGTTTCTGAAGTTACAACCAAAATAATGAAAAGATCATTTTTTGTCTCTTTTTAAGAGCTAAAGAAAAGAATTTTACATTTCCAGAAATGTTCTTTCAAACTCAAAAACTGTCCAAAACCTACATGTTCAACAAAGTTTCCCCTTATAGTAAAACAAAGCTTTCTGATACAGACTCTACCGGAACAAAAGATTGTTTAATCTCTGCCAATTTCTCAAGGGAAAAGATAGTTTCAGCAGTGATTTTGCTCAAGCTGGTTTTTGAAGAAACTTTAGCTTTAGAAGCGGGGTGGGGGTGGGGGGGACAGACACCAAAAAACCCGTACAGAATTTTCTAGAAGGAAAGAGTCCCTGACTATTCAGGTCTCATATTGCTGGAATATAGATGACACTAAGAAAGATGGCTAGGTAGGCATACCAAAATTTGTCTCCTTGATAAAACTGGCAACACAAACTAACAAAAATTTGGCCCTCTTGACAAGGTGTTACTGTACGTATGACATATATAAGAGTACCTGTAGGTAGTGCTGTGTCAAGTCACAGGTCCAGCTAGTCCAGTATCCTGTCCCTGATACAACCAAAAGTGGATGTTCAGAGAAGGGTATGTAGAAAGGAGGAAGGATGTACAAAGCATCCCTAAGGTTCTCTTCTAGGTGCCAGGTGTTTGAGGCTCAGGAAACACCTGAGATTCAGGCATGCTTTGAGTTCAGAAAACCTCAGTAGCTCCCTTCTCTATGGACATGTCTAGTCTGTGTGAATTTTTAGAATCCAGAGCAGGTGCTTCCAATGAGGTCTTTTGAAGCAAGGACATATTGCACCATTGTCATCACATATTCCAATAGTGAGCAATACTGCTTTTAGGCAATGACGGATAAGATAATGTACACATATAATGGTTCCCACCAAAAAGTAGTGCCCACTACCAAAAAAGTGCACACACCTTTTGTATTATTATTTTATTGTATTCATCATCATCATCATAATTTGGAAATGTAAAGTATTTCCATTGTAATAATTGTAAGGCTGTAAATAAGCATTTAGGTGAATGTAGAAAACTGCATTTACAAAAGCTTTTGTTTATATTTATTAATGGTAGTTTCCACTCAGCTCAGAGTTCCATGCATTAATTACTTCAGTATCAAAGGTTTAAAGGGACCTATTTTTTTTCATAGTAAGCAATAAAAGTTTTGCTTGCACCCTGGAATCTAATGTTACAATTTTCTTTTCTCTTACCATTTTCATTAGGTACTCTGTCATTAACTTCTTATCAGTCTTTAAGCTGAATTGAAGCAAAAGATTTGCCTTCAATGTGTAACACCAACAAGTCTGTAACAGCACATTTGTCTTTATGGGTAAAAAAACCTTTTTGCAATTCATTTTAATTTTCTGTGTAAAGTCTAAATTAAATCTCTTCGGTGCTCTAATTTTTCTACACTGCCTAATCTCCAACACACAGAATATGTGTTAACTAATTTTATTTCCATCCTTCTTGATTTCTTTTCTCACTTTAAATATCCTGTTTATAGAAGGGGCTTACAGATCCAAGGAAACCCTTCCTGACCATTTCCCCCCCTCTTATCAGGAATGAAAGTCCCAGATAGTATTTGTACTTTTGAACAAAATTAATCTGCGCTGCCTCTGCATTCTGTCTTTAATTCAAGTGTTGTTGGCCTCATCAATGTTTTGGTTTCTTGAAGTTACCCTTTCCGAAATACTAGTTTCTGTTACTGATCAGTATTTTTTTATTGTTGCAATTTAGCAGGATCTGAGTCTATTCATGACTTCATGGATCAACACTATCTCTATGCATTTTTGTGCATTTTTGCCATATTTTCACTATTTGTTAAAATAGCCATCTCCATTTGACAGGTTGCTAAATTTTTTAGATGCACCATGTCCATCATGTCTTAGGACATCTGATGCATCTCAGGAACATTATTTCTAATTTATGTCTAGTAAATAAAATGTGCACTAAATATGCAAAGAGTGTGATGAATGGCAATTCAACTAATTTATCAACAGATTTTTCAATATACTTGCAAACTAATTTATCTGATTTAAGATAGTTTTATATTAAATTGCAGGAGGGTGGAGGGGATGACACACTTATCTGATATTCTTCAAGGAACCATGCTATATTATACAGAAACCAGATATGATTCTTTCCAGTACTTAACTTGACACCTGACATCGCAAATTACCTTATGAAGAAGTCAGAGTAGATTCACCACGTCAATTTATTTGTAGCATCAGACGTCAATTTTTTTTTTTATGTTCCCAAAATGCTAAGTCATAACTCATTCCCAATTACATTGCTCTGCCAGTATAAAAAATCTACAGTATGTATGTAAATGTCTTGCTAAGTGCAATCTTTCTCTTTGATTTTTTAAAGAAAGACTGTAGGCACCTATCATCAGGCAAAGATTTTAAACTCTCAGTAAGGCACACAAATGTGAGAAACCTGAGTACATTGTAAGTCTGAGCAAGGCACATACACGATAATTCTGAATAATGCACCTAAATGGTACAAAGGGGCAGAATTTAAGACATATTACTATTGACTAGCTTTGACAGCTCCCCACTACCAAATACTGACTTGCGTCCCTAGGAATAATAAATGCCTTATTGAAAGATTACATACATTCCTGAAATGCTGAACCACCGGGGAGAATTGAGGAGTCATAAGGCAAAGGAACTAACTTAGTTTTAGTGCCATGTTGTAACATAAAGGAGCTGATGAGACCCAGAAATGTACAAAAGAGGCAGTAGTGAATATGAATGGAGTAATTTTACCTCTTTACACAAGGCTGGAGAGAACAATATTAGGACAGCCATCTGAACAAATACAAGGAGGGAAACTACTGGCTGGATATTAATTTTACAGAAATGAGCTTCAGAACCTACTGTGAATTTTAAGCTGAAAATGAGTGAAGGGCTGTGCTGTTGTAAAAATCAAATATGTTACTGTAAGGGATAACAAGACCGTGAAGTAATCCTTATGCTCTGTTCAGCATTAGGAAGGTCTTATCTGGAGTGTTGTGCCCCATTTTAGTGAGGAGATTTACTTTCTAGTGGAAAAGATAGTTAAGTGTTGGAATAGATTGCCTAGAGAGGTTATAGACTCTCCAGTGGTGGAAATATTTAAGAATAAGTTAGATAAACCTGGATCAAGAATTGGTACAGCTGATCCTGCCCTGGAGTAGTGGATGAACTGGACGACTTTGCTTAGTATCTTCCCAGCCTTATTTTGTATGAATACTATGAATTTTACAATTATGTGCATAAAACATACAGTTCTGATAGGATGTTGAAATATAGGAGAAAGTACAGAAAAGCTGAGAAATTTATGTTGAAAAAGTCATGTTTTAGTAAGACATTTAAAAGAGCTTAGGCTACTTTTCCAAAGAAGTTCAAAAGCATCTTGATTATTCTGTTGAAGATGAAAAATACCTGCAGAGAAAATGCTAATTCTGAAACCACCCTTAGGCAGGTAGAGAAACGTAACAAAAAAATCACTGGCTAGAAGCTAGACAAGACTGGAAATAATGCCAAGGTGTTAACAAGATGTTAACCACTGAGGCAAACTAGCAAAGGTCCACACCAGGATTTGAGGCAGAGACCTTTCTGAAAGATGTGTTTTGGGAAAGGTTCACTTCAGCAAAGACACAATATTTAAGTATGGGAAATACATGGTATGTGTTTGGTATGCTGGAGGTCAGATTAGATTAGACTATCTAATGGTCCCTTCCAACTTTATATGATAATAAACCCATGCAATACTTCTCTGAAATGCCTTGGTGTATTCAAAGTTTGATTTTCAATTTTCTGAAAAGTCTTTAAGACTACAGCAATATCAACACCACCTCAAACACCAGCTTCCTACTAGGAACAGAAGAAAAAAAAAGGTTGAAAAGTCTTTTTGCCAGAAATATAACACAGCCTGATAGTTTCCATTTTGTAATGATGCAATATCTCAGTCCTAACTCACAAATCATAAAAGAACTGTTTGTAGGGTATGGAACAATTCCTCCTGTTTTGGGAAGAAAAAAAAAGGTCCATATGCTTGCAAGGCAAAGTAGGTAACCTGCCTTGAAATTGCCAATATTTAACAGATTATATTTGAACTTTTATTTTTTGTCTCAGCATGGGCCCCGTTATAGGGGAGATGAAATTGGGCCCAGAGGGAAAAAAAGTAAATAAGCATATCCCCAATCATTGGCACTGGTTTCACTGGCATTGCAAGTTTTCAGTGTTTCTCAGGATCAGGTCCCTACATTTTATGTTCATCTTCCTGGAAAGTCTAATTAGTCTTTAACTTGGAAATGACAGCAGGGGAGCTATTCTTTCTAAAAAACAGAAAACAAGCTTGCATCTGTTTTGCTCTCCAAACTAGCAGAGCTCTGTGCTTAACAAGAATAAAAATAAATGATGAATTTCATGCCCTCAAAAAAAAAAAAACCAAACCCCAACAACAAAACCCTTGCTGTGTCAGTGCATCACAAATGAGACATCTTTACTCGCCTAGAAGATACCAGAACTTTTTAGCAATGGAAATTCCAGTGGGATGGGATGGTTAAACCCCATACTGTATTTTCCAGTTCTATTGTCATAAGCTATATCTGTATGCAATTTTCTCACCTTTTGCATTTTAGGCATAGCCCACATTTTTCTTTGCCATTTGTCCATGTGGGCACAATTAGAGGCACATTCTTTGAAACCAGATATTCTACTGCAGTATAGAGTAAGGAGAGAGATGATTTTTAAATGAAAGTTTGTCACAAAAAACTCATGAATGTATTCATAAAGTCAATATTCCTATAGACTCTCTGACCTTCAAAAAAATTCTCAATACTGTAGATTAAGAATTCAATGGACACTTATGGAAAGAATGTAATGTGATTCCAACCCTGTTAGGTAATACAAGAGAAACAGAACCATTGGGCAGAGGAGGAACAGTCCTTAGTTCATAAGAAAATACATACACACGCAACATTTGATAGAAGAGAGATGGCGTGAGTGTTTATGGAAGATAATGACACCTGCTGCCATTCCCTACAGAAAGCAGATATCTAAAAAAAGGCACAGGATCTCAAGGGAATAATAATTAGATATTTTTTGGCTTTGCAATTTTTGACAAATAAAGGCCAGTATTTACCTATTCAGAAAAACCCACTACTACCTTCACCGGTTAACAAATTTAGGTCTCAGCCCTAATTAATCTGCACAGCATATATCTTTCTTTACCGTGTATTATTTTTGGTTCCAATGATAATTTTGCTCTTTCTGTAGCTCTATATAAAACATCACTCCATAAATTTGCCATGACAGATTATTCATGCTGGTATTCCTTAAAAAGCATGTCAGACTGAAGTCTGATGAAATTCGGTAGGCATATTTGACTCAGAAGTCTCTCTCCATTACAGAAAGCAATTGTTTCTCTTAATTTGGAAGCAATATAACAACTGTAAACCCAGAATAAATACTTTAATTTCTCTATAGAGCCTGCTGTACTTTCTTCATTCAAGAAAAGGATCCAAGACTCTGACTGACCAATAAACGCCTACAATGGAAGAATGCTCAGAGAAGATGGGCAAGGGAGATGAGCCCATGAAGCTCAGGGAATAGTGCAGGCTGTGACTGACCACAGCTGTTGCAAAGAGGCTGACTGTATCTCAACACAAAGGGGACCGGAGGGTGGCCTTTGTTTTCGCTAAACAGCTATCAGCAGTTGAGTGGGTCAACAGCTGGTGCAAATGTTTCTCCCTGAGTTCATTAGAGGAGTGTGAATGTTTCCCTGAGTTACCCAGACCAGCATGGGGAAGGAGGGGGAGTGAATACTGGGCTCCACTTAAATAGAGCATAAAAATCAAACAACTAGCAAAAATATTTTGAAAAGAGCAATGAGCTCGAGCTGTCTTCAGCCCACCTGTTTCTGCCTGGGGAGGCCTGACATCGTGACAGTGAGCATGTTATAGAGACCGGTAATGGGAACCACGTCGGCATTGTGACTGAACTGTGTATTGCAATCGCTATGCGTTTTGCTAAGTGTGACTTACACTTGTGATTGTGATTTCAGCCTATTTTGTACCACTCTGCTAAATCAGACATCCCATGTAACATCAACTGTCTTGAAATAAGTAAATTTGATATTAAACTTTACACCCTCTGTGCATGGAATATCTAAAAGAACCAGGTCAGAGAGTATTGGACCCTGACAAAGACTGCCCTTAGTGTTTCACAGTAGGAGAGGTTGTGTAATATATTGACCCTGGGACTATTTATTTTACAGTTTGTAGTGGCACACTTATTTCCCTTTTTCTATACATATGAGACAACAGCTTTATGGATATGAAGTCTTAATGAATACTTAAATTCAGTGTTTCATGTTCATTAGCATTAAAAATATTAATAGAGAGTTAAAGAAACTATTTTAGAGAAGTTTAAAAGTAGCAATGCATAGTGCATTTGCTTCACCCACTGTAGGAGCATACGTATGGTAGCCAAAACAGAGCCTGTAATATCTCCATATTAAAAATGTGTTAGTTGGTGTATCATTAATACTAGCTTGCCTTGAACCTGGATATGAGCATGCTAAAAGAGTGTAACGATCTAGAGCGTGTCAGCACTCTGCAACAGTGCGAGGGCAAAGCCAGGTGCGGTTTTGCCTAAGCATGGGGGCAACGTGGTCACCCAAGGGGCAAACTGGGGCAGGCGCCGCTGCCCACGGGAGGTGTCCAGGGCACCGCCGCAGGTCAGGGCCAGCACAAGCACCAGAGCCACGGGCAGGCGGGACACCCCGTGCAGAGGAAGGAGGCCAGCAAGAGAAGAGAGAGACCCACAAGCGGCATCGGGAGCAGGGGACAGGGCAACAGCCTAGAAAGACCCGGAATAAGAGAGGAAACCCAGAGAAGGAAGACCTTGGCTCCCACCACTGTGGGGCTGCCACCAGTTCAATCGCACCGTGACCACCGCCAGCCGCCCAGGGCACAGCCAGCGGGGCCCACGACCTGCAGGCCTCCGCAGGACGGTGTGCTCACAGAGGGGGTAAAGACAGAGGTTTGTATTTGTAGTGATGGTGCTTAATATTGTGTAGGAATTGGTCATCAGCAGGAAGTGTGCTCGTCGTTAAGGAATTTTCATAGAATCATAGAATCATTAGGTTGGAAAAGACCTCTAAGATCATCAAGTCCAACCATCAACTAACACCACCATGACTCCTAATTTTGTAAGGCTTATCTTGAAAGTTCAAAAGTGGCGTCATTTGTCACACTGATCTCTTTTTTTTTTTAACTGATAGATGTATGTGTATGTCCATATATTCATGTGCAAGAACATTTTATGTGTTCTAACACAGATACTTTGTAGGCAGTTGTATCTGTTTGTCTTGCTCCTTCTGTATACTTCACGCTGTCAGCAAACAACTGCTATGCTTCACTTTTCTGGTTACACAGAATTAGGTGGGACTCTGAGGGAATCCTGTACCCAGTTCTGTGTGTGAACGGTACCTATGAACAAAACACATAAACAACAGCTGCAAAAAGCTTTGCCAAATGTGGCACAAGACATGGAAGGATTCATAACATTTTGTATACGTGTGAATAAGAGCTCCAAGTGATGGTGTTACAGAGTTGGGGGTGTTTATGTTTTTCCAAAGTGCTGCATATGTTTATTTGAACTTTTAAAGAGAGCACTCAGGTGGTGGTAGTCGGCTCTTTTTTTTTTTTTTTTTTTTTTTTCTGTTTATAGTTTTTCTGTCAGAGTTAGGAAATCTGTTTGGAAAGCTCTTGTGAATAGATAGTCATACACTACAATCTTTCTGTTGTGGCCTAAACTTTGTCCATTGTAAAGAAAAAACCTGCGATGTCCAGCTGGACTAATAAGCCTTGGGGGGAAAAAAGCTAAGAGCATTTTGTTAGTTTAGGTAGCCCTTTATTGTTTTACCTGGATGGAAGAGTGTGTGTCATCAAGGCCTGGGCTTCCCTCTTTACTGAAGTGAAATCTCACAGTGAACTGAGAATGAAAGATTTGCCCAGGCAGCAGCAGAATGCAAAGAGGGACTGAGGACCTTGACTGGGATTAGAAATAGGTTTCTATTTTTCAGCCACTTTTTGACAGTATCGGGTCTGCCTTCCCAAAGTGCCTGGGGACAGGAGGAGTCGGAGATGAGACGCACTAACATGCTACAAAACTGAGAAGAATTTCTAGGGAGGCCCAGGACTCCGACCTCTTGCCGAACAGGTAATTAGCCCTCCGGAGTTCTTGAAAGGTCTGCTGCGGCCTTACGTTTTCTGCCTGGGACACAAAATGGTTCCTTCAAGGCGGGAATCCCTGCAGAATTGAAATGTGACTGAAGTGCCCACGTGAGCAGTTTGCAGTATTGTTCCTAGGTCCAGATGAACACCACGAAGGGTGATTTGGCACCTCCCGTTGTTACCTATATTTAAAATAAATCCCGAAACACACGAAGTATGTTTAGAGAGGAGACATTGTTTTATTCTGCACAGGGTGTAAGGCGGAATATTTCTACAAATCAAGCACACCTACTGGAGTTCATTTTGACATTTATACATGACAGTTAACACACCACGCCTATCTAAGACATAATCATTGACCTGACTAAGCATACTCTTCTTCCATTGGTCTGTATCTGTTCTGCTTAGTTTTAAAGCTACAGCGTGATTTTAGTTCAATGCGCATGCTCAGAAGGAGTGGGGGGGTAGTCCTTTCGTCCCTCAGTTGGGTCGATGGTCGCCATCTCCCCCTGCCGGAATTACCTTTCCCCCAGCTACCGTGCTTCGGTGCCTTCTGGGGCAAGATGTTCCATTTTATTACTGGTGACTTCACACTTGTGGTCTTCCTTATCTTAACATCCTTCTTTGCAGCAGGATGTTTCCATTGTCAGTCCTTGAAGTTATCCCTTTAGGAGGTTCTTGTTAATGAGGCATGCAGTGCTAACACCCTCTTATCCAGCCTGAGCATTATTTACTACCTTGAACTGTGATCCTCTCTTAACTACTAATGACTCCTGCGCTATTTCCATTTTATTTCGGAAGAATATATATTTGTTTGAGGTAAGTGTTTCCCTGTTACGTCCACCACTTGGCACTTTAGTATGCTTGTCTGAGGGACAGCACCTGTTTCCAGCCTCCGGAACCCAGGTTCAGCCAAAAACCGAGGCGGAGGCGGCTTCTCCCTGTGGGCCCAGCAACCCCGCCAGTGGCGGGACGGGTGGGCGGCAGGGGCGGCAGCCCCCCCATCTCCCCTGACCCCAGGCAGGTGGCGGGTGAGGGGGCGCCGGGGGGTGGTGGGGCGAGTCCCAGCGGCTCCTGATCTCTCTGCTGGTTTTTAAAGACTGTATTTTTTATGCTATGGTACTTACAATGTGCTGTAAGAGATTATTATGAGGACATACCATGCATGTAAGTTACACCGCCTAGAAAAGGAAAATAAATGTGTGGTCAAATCGGGTAGAAAGTTCCTCTTTCTTGAAGTCAAACTGATTTTGAAACTTCCAAAGTTTTCTATCTCCATTCTGCCAGTGCACGTGCACATGCTTCCTTCCACCTCAGGACTCGCATGCGTCTGCCTTAAAATAGCACTTGCAGCAGTGTGTGCTGAGCATGCCTTCCTTTTAAAGGCTGAGATAGCATGACATACTGTATTTTTAAATACAACTTGCAGTTGGTAATAGAGGAGTCTACAGCTAGTGCAAGTGACAGTATTTGCTGTCCAACAGTTTTTATATATTTTCCAAAGTTGAGCTCATAAGAGCTGCCACACTGGCAGAGACTGAAGATCCACTATCTCAGTTTCTTGACTCTGACAGTTTGGTATTAATAGATTTCCAGCTGTCGCAGCTGGAAAAGCACTCAGCTTTTTGAAAATGCAAATTCTAAATAGCAGTGAGGAAAAAATACATATTTTTAATTTTATTGCTCTTACACATTACATTTAAAGTTATGGTTATGTAGTATGAGAATTATGTAAACAGCATAACAGAACTTCATGGGGTCATGAAAGAACTGTTCAAATACTGTAAAACTGCATTACTATTAATGAGATACTAAAAAAGGTGCTATATTTTTATGTATTGTCCTTTTCTGTACTTAAATTCCATTTTAAAGCTTTTGTCTGAAATAATCAGGGCTGAATTTTAATTTTATATAGTAAAACTATATATTTGTGGAATTCCACAGTGAACTGCTCTTCAAAATACACTAAATATTACATAAGTTGTATAGACTGTATGTCATTCAGCTTCAATTCAATGCAAAATTCATGTGGCATAAGTTTAACAATTTGTAAACGGTGCTTCATAAATTGCAGAACTATCGCCTACTTTGTGTTTGGATTACATCCAAGGAAGACAGAAATTCTAGATAAGCAATAACGAGATTTCAGTGAAAACTGGTTGTTTCAGAGCCTTGTGGTGATTGGTGTATGGGGGGATTCCTGTTTGTTTCTTTTTTTTTTTTTCTTTTAAGTTTGTAGTAGGTACCAGTAAAGTATATACTTGTTTTTATTTTAATTCTTCCTTTTTGTGACCCATTCAAGTGACACTTCTTGATGTGCCTGTTTTGTTGCCCTTGCCAGTCCATCAATACCTTTTTCCTGCTGCTGCTGACTCAGAGATGCAAGAGTAGATTTGATCGATCTTCACCAGGTATTAAATACTAAGGCTTAGCAATTTCTGCACAATTTGGATGTGGGGAAGAAAAGGCTACCTACTACATGGACTGTAGTGCTAGAACTAGAATGCTGTTGCTGGAAAGTTAGTCAGGGTATGTTTTAATATAATGATTAAAAACAGAAGCAGGGTTAGCTCTGAAATGTGGGAGGAGACTGACATAAACTGGGAAACTTGTGGACTGACAAGACACTGTCATTAATTTCTGAAAAAGTAGGATCCATGTCAATGGAGTAATCAGCCATGCTGTATAGGCATGGCAAAATGTCAAGATACTCAGTGCCAGCAGGTTTTTCAGACATTGCATTCCCCTTTTGTCTCAGCCTGGGAAAATCTGCAGCTGCAACAGCTCAAGCTCAGTGATGGTTATTTGGGTAACTTTGAACGGGTGAAGCTTGCTTGTCAGCTAGAAATAGCTGATAGTTCTCTAGGAACCTGAACACTGAAGACAGCTGAGACCATGTCAGAGTGAAAGCAGTAATTCTGCAAGAGGAAAGGGTCAGCATGGAGAAGCAGCGCCACTGTTTCAGACAATTCTGCTTCCAGTAGGCTGGGGGTACCTGTGGGACTTACGCAAGTGGACTTATAAGCTGAAGGCAGAGAGATATACGAAGGAGCAGATCAAGGGCATGCATATCCTGTAACAGTTCCTGCATATCTTGCCAGAAGAGCTAGGTCTGGGAACATGGTCCAGGTAGCGGCACCCAAGCAAGTGTTCCAGCATAAGGTTTCCATCTAGGACCACTCAGAGGCTGGGTGGGAAGTTTTTATCCCTAAGGCAGGAGGGAAACTATAGAAATGTCATGCGTTTGACTCCTCCTTGCCGTGATAATAATTTGTCTGTAGTAGGCCTTTAAAGTTTTGCCATCTTAGTTATTCCCAAAGTGCAATCATGTGCAGTTTTTCATGGGGACAGCTCAGAGCTTTAGGGAATGATAATCCAATGAGGGATTTTGTGAAGGAATGATGATGATGAGCTATGAAAGTATCAGGAACCTGTGAGATCCCCATAGCTGTTACACAAAGTGAAGTAGGTCAGCCTTGGTACCTACCAGAGAGCTTCTTTCCTTTTACCTGCCAGGTGGGAACCGGAGGCCTGAGCATGCCATGAATTATGCTGAAACATGGAAGAAGCCTCACAGAATAAAAGAGAGAGGCTTAAGGCTCAGGCATACAAGTTGTGACAAAGTAGCAAGCCAGGTAACTCAAATCTGCAAGTGCACTTTGATGAAAACTTAAATATAATATGATTAATTCTACTTCATCAACTGAAGAACCAAAAGCCTGAAGGAAAAAATAGAAGTGAAACTTTTTTTCTAAAATTCCTGCGGAAAACAAAGGATTATATATACTAGTTTGAGTACTATACTGAGACTGTCCTCGCCAAAATGCAGTTTCTGTTAAGTACTTTGCACAAGACATTATGACCATTGCTGCTTACAAATTTAAGATACAACTAAATCTTACACCTTAAATCTCCTGCTTTAAAGCATTAAATCTCCTGCATTAAAGAAATAAATGCACAGATGATGGATTAGTTATCTATTTGTCATATCTATACTCTTGGTGAACATTCATGCATTTCAACATCAAGGTCATTCTAAAAGTAAAAGGATTGCTAACTCCCTTACACAAGTTGAAGTTGGAAGCTCAAAAAGACTAAGGACATGTTAAAAAGTAACTTTCATTGGGACTTGGAAGTGTTTGGAAATAAACTCTCAAAGTGATTCACCCAAGAGTGCACATGGCAGGAGGTGACAGAGATGGGAAGTACTGGCTTAGAAACCTTTATTTGGACTCTCTAAAACTACTTAACATTACTCACAGTAGGTCTAGGAACTAGTACCAGGATCTTAAATGCACCATTCTTTAAAACTGAATTAAGATTTGACACAGCAGACTGAGAAAAGGCGTATTCCAGCGTAGGTTCAGTTGAAGAAAAGCAGTGTGTATTCCTTTGTGCTGGGATGAAAGAATGCTTCTCCCATGTGGCATTTTAAAGTTTGTTATTTCAACTCGGTAAGCAAACATCTGTGCCTACATCTAATTGAAGGAAGAATATATATGACCAGTGGTGCTCTCTGATCCATTCTGTAGCACCACAGCAATGTGAAGAATCAGGGTGAGATACTTGCTTATTTCCTAAGGATACCTGATCTGACTTCTAGTGATTTGAAGGCCATACTTCTACAGTGATTGGTTTATTTCCAGGTTTACAGAGCCTTTAAAGGCTCTGTAGTGACCTCTGTGAAGATGGCAGCTCCTGTTAAATTTTGGGAGTCTTCCAGCTCTCAGCTTAACGGGCCACAGCTTAATTTTGAGCAACCAACCCAGAAAGATGCAGGATAAAGCAAGCGACCAGAACTCAAATACAAGGTGCTCTCAGTTGTTAAGGAACTGAAGGTCCCTCAAGAAATGGGTAATAAACTATAAGTGATGGGACCACATAGGTTTGTGTACAGGAGAACAGGGAGAAAAATGCTGAGGATGGGACAGAAAGCAGGAGATGCTCCAGGTGCAGGATTTAGCAATAATATGGCCTGATCAGGTGGCTCTTCTCTAACATTTGGCTGGCTGTTCTAGTAACCCTAGTTCAGGTGTCCATACCAGCAAATCCACAATCACACCTGGCACCTCAATAAAGAAGAACATGAAAACAGAAATTATGGAGTCAATTTTCCCTCTTGGTCTTTGAAGTGAGAGGCTTTTGGTTTAAATCAGGGGGATGAAAGAGGGAAGATTGCATTAATCTGGGGATTTGAGTACATAAGAAAAAAAGTCGGTCTTAGTCATTTGGGTTTGTCCTAAGGCATTACCAGGCAAGATTTTTGGGGGGACAAACCTGATGGTTGTAACTTACATGTTTTTATAGAATAGAAAGTAGCAAGCAATCTGGCTTGTTGCATACCTAAGGTATGCAGGTATAGGCATAACTCAGTTATTCCTGTGTTGAATTTTTAACTATTAGTTGAAACAGACCATGTCTATTTCAACATTGGATTTTAAGCATTCTAAGCCTGTCCTTTGCAAGAGGTCAAATTTAATGGTCATAATGTTCTTTTGTGACTTTAAAACTTGGTGAAGATTGCTGTTCTTTCTTTGATAATAGAAAATAGCATCAACACCTTAGAAAACATCAAGCACAATGTATTTCTACCCCTCTTGTAGTACCAAGCACAATGAAAGCCTTGATCTTGGTTGTTGTACAACTTGGATTCAGTTCAGGTTATGATGTATGTGAGCATATTTAAATTGCTACTTCAGGGGGAATAGTTAAGCTGATCAGCAGTTAGTTTGTGCCTCCCCAAAACCTCTTCTGGCTTCTTCTGGTCTTCCTGCTCATGTTCCTCTCTACCCAGAACCATTTCTTTCACTGCAACTGTAAATTATATTCTGAAAGCTGAGGATAAAAGATTCACCATCCTTGAGGTGGCAAAACCTAACTTTTGGTTACACTATTGTGTGTTTTCATACTACTCTGCTTATTCTTAGCTCCAAAGTGCAGGTACTCAAGAATTAAATCTGCTATTTGCAGACAATAGTAAATTTTTTTTTTAAAAGTATTTTTTTTACCTGCAGTGGTTGATAGACTTGGAGAAAAAATGGAGACTCACAGCCAGGAAAGGCTTGGACTTATGGAAGAACACAAGTTGTCATCAAGAGGTCAAAGAGAAAACATATTCCAAAATGGTGACCTAAGTTGTCAGAAGGGTGAAATGTCTCAAAATACCAGTTTGAAAATACACTGTGAGGACAAACAGACAGAGGTCTCCGGGAAAAGGAACTGTAATGTGAGAGAATTCCAGGACGTTGTGGTCTCAGGAAGAATTTCACCAGGACAAAGTCCTTATCAGTACACCGTGTGCAGTAAAACTTTCAGCCGCAGCTCAAACCTTCTCAAGCACCAGCATAGCCACATGACAAAGAAGGCTTACAAGTGCACGCAGTGCAGGAAGAGCTTCAATCGCATCTCAGCTCTGACCCAGCACCAGGCGGTACATTGTGGGGAGCGCATATTTGAGTGTATAAATTGCGGTGATTGTTTCACATGCAGCTCCAGTCTCACTCTCCACTGGAAGACTCACAAAGGGGAGAAACCCTTTGTATGCACGCAATGTAGTCGTCATTTCAGTAGTGCTTCTGAGCTGGTGGCTCACCTGGGATTACACACATGACTTCATTGTGGTCCTTCGTGCCTCAGCAAACTGGAACCACAGGCATAAGGAAGAAGCAATCCCTCTATAGGAGCACTCAGCCTCTAAAAAGCCTTAAAGGTATGTGCAGGTAATACCTAAGAGTGGCAAAGCAAAAAAAAAAAAAAAAAAAAAAAGCAGTCCCTAATCCAAAGAGCCTGGTTGGAATATCAATTAATTGCTAGGAGTCCAGTGGCTGAGGAATGAATCCCTCTCTTCTAATGCATAAGCCTCTGTTGGGATGGAAAGAGAAGTTTGTATTTATTCAGAAGATAGAAATAGGATAGGTTACTGACCGACATAAGAGCTAGGAACTGTAATGATACAGTTTGGGTTCTGAGTTCAGGTACAGGATGACCTTGTGCTAATTACTTTGTCTCTCTGTCTTTATGAGTCATAGTTTAAAAGAGAAATGTCTTTTTTAACTTAACTTTCTCAGTGTAGAGTGTGGACTAATGTGTGTCCAGATACTACAGTCATTAGAGACAGATAAGTTTAGTAGCTTAAAGAGCAACTTGTTCTGAAAGCCTAGATGTCTCTGTCCTTTGCTTTTTAAAGGAAGATTTTCTAAAACTCTGGGCTTTAGAAGTTCTTTTCATCTTTTAATGGAATTTGGGCTCTTAACTTCCAAAGGCACTTCTGAATATTAGCCTTTTGTAACCATCCAAGGTTTCTGAAGGGATCAGTGCTGAAATGATCTATTCTTTCCTGCCCAGTGCTTATAAATCTGCATAACTCCTTGGCATCAGCAGAAGGATTGGCTCCTCAAGTTAGGAGTCTTCTACTAGAAAACTTTCATAGAATCATAGGATGTCCTGAGTTGGAAGGGACCCGCAAGGATCATGGAGTCCAACCCCTGACCCTGTATAGGACAACCCCAAAATTCATGCCATGTGTCTGAGGGCATTGTCCAAATGCTTCTTGAATATTGTCAGGCTTGGCGCCGTGACTACTTCCCTGGGGAGCCTGTTCCAGCGCTCCAGCACCCTCTGGGTGAATAACCTTTTCCTAATATCCAACCTAACCTGCCCTGGCACATCTTCCTGCCATTCCCTTGGGTCCTATCGTTGGTCACGAGAGAGAAGAGATCACCACCTGCCCCTCCTCTTCCCCTTCTGAGGAAGCTGTAGACTGCGATGCAGTCTCCCCTCAGTCTCCTCTTCTCCAGGCTGAACAGACCAAGTGACTTTAGCCACTCCTCATACAGCTTCCCCTCTAAACCCTTCACCAACTTCATGACCCTCCTCTGGACACTCTCTAGTAACTTTGTATCCTTAATATACTGTGCCACCCAAAACTGCACACAGTACTCAAGATGAGGCCGCACCAGCGCAGAGTAGACCGGGACAATCACTTCCTTCGACCGGCTAGCAATGCAGAGCTTGATGCACCCCAGGACACGGTTCGCCCTCTTGGCTGCCAGGGCACACTGTTGTCTCATGCTTAGCTTGCCGTCAACCAGAACCCCCAGATCCTTCTTCACAGGACTGCTCTCGAGCCTCTCGTTCCCCAGTCTGTATGTACATCCAGGGTTGCCATGCCCCAGGTGCAAAATCTGGCACTTGCCCTTGTTAAACTTCATATGGTTGGTGATTGCCCAGCTCTCTAATTTGTCCAGATCTCTCTGCAGGGCCTCTCTGCCCTCGAGAGTGTCAACAGCTCCTCCCAATTTTGTGTCATCAGCAAACTTAGTTAGTATTCCTACTAATTTGTTTCCTATCTTGCTTAAATAATATCTAGTTGAAGAAAAAGAAATGACTTGAAAATTGTACTTAAATCTAGAGATGTGAGAGTAGTGTCTCTGCTATTACGGTAAGCATCAGGACAGTCAGACTGAAGAGGACTTTCATTTTACTGTACAATTACGCATTTAATGGGAAACTGGACAGTTACTAAGAACTGAGGTGATTGTCCCATCCTCCCTGCCCCCTCTTGACTTTCACCGAGTAGTTTATCCACTGAAATTAGACCCCATCTTATAGGTCCACAGAGATCAGGGTATTGATTTAAATATTTTCATTTATTGAAGAAATTTCACTTTTTTTCACTGAGATTAAAGGATGAAGAGAGAGACCCTAGGGTACCAATGCATGCTAGAGAAGTTGCCGCTATTACAGCCTGTGTTCTTGACCTGAGTCCTCCTTCCTTTAGGGCCATGTTGGCTTTTTTGTGAACACAATAGTATTAATGCCAGGAGACTATTTTTGTATATTAATAAACATAAAATGTTTTTGGAGTTGTATTTGTTTGTACCCCCTTTCACAGATCTTGCCATCCAAAGTATCTGGAACAAGGATCTGAATTAGGAGATCCTGATATTTTTAAAAACTGATTTCTAAGACATAATGTTATCTCTGTGTCACCAGTCACTTTGTGCATGTTTTTAGAAACCTGAGTTCACTTCACCTTCTAGTGCCTATCTGTCTCCATGTCCCTATTTTTTGTAACGGACCCCCAGTAATTTGCATCCTTTCATCTTATTCTCAGCACTCTCTGCTTTCCCAAGTCCCCTTACAAAAATGAGAGACAAAAACCACAAGTTGGGCACCTCCTATTGTTTCTCTTCCACGTTTAAATATTTTCCCTTCTTTTTTTCCCAAATCTTCCCCTCACATAACTGACTGTCAGATGTAAAATTGGGTAGCAGACAACAGAATATTGTTGGAGTAGACAAGGGAATGCAGGTCTTTGTAGCTGTTTTAGAAAGTGGGTAGTTAAGCTACCCGCTATTTGCAGGAAGTTTAGATATCCCAGGTACTCAGTTGTAGGATGGTAAATTTGACTTAGTCCAGGACTCCCTTTTTGTTCTTGAAACTTTTCTCTTTGATTCCTTAGTGCTCAGCTAAGCTTAAGTAGCAGCACAGTGGCAGAGCTCCTCCTGTTTGTTGCCCATGCTGCGTGCATTGGCGTAGATGCACTTGAGCTGGGCTATTGATTTCACCCCCAACCTTGGCCTGCCACCCCTCGGCTCCTCTCCAGTGAGCCTGGTTATATCCCCTTCCCCCTTCGAGCCTAGTTCAAAGCCCTCTCGATGCGCCCCGCCAACTCATGGGCGAGAATCCTTTTCCCCCTTTGCGACAGCTGTACTCCCTCCGTCGCCAGCAGGCCTGGTGCTGTGTAAACCTCCCCATGATCAAAAAACCCAAAGTTCCACCGGTGGCACCAGTCTCGGAGCCACATGTTCATCAGGTGAGTTTTCCTTGTCCTTTCAGTATCCTTTCCTGCCACTGACGGGATTGAGGAAAACACTACCTGTGCTCCCGATCCTTCAACCAACCTCCCCAGTGCCCTGAAATCCCTTTTGATTGCTTTTGGACTTCTCTCCGCAACCTCCTCACTGCCAACCTGTATCACCAATA
>WAAD01037831.1:27978-51223 GCA_013389945.1 Fregata magnificens
CGCCTCGGGGGCTTCGCTGAAGTGGCGGGTACACGGGGTTTACTGTTCCAAATGATGCTTATCAAATTAGCTTATTCCACAAAAAGAATCCGTGAGGTAGCCTTGCTCAATCAACCTTGTTTCTCGAATTACTTCCTTATCTATCAAAATGCAGTTATCACTTTTGATTACTCTTAGATAAGTAAATAATGACAAAAGTGCTTAATTTATTAAATTAAGTAGCGTTAGCTCATACTGCCTTTTGATGTACGATCTTAACTCCCCTTAACACAGGTTTTGCTCCAAATATTGAAAGCAAATACCCCTTTTTATTTCTGTATTATGGACTAGATGCTAAAATGGTATAAAGCTTTTAGATTATTAAAGGAGATTTTGCAATCAGCACATTTTTAGCTTTTTAAACCAAGCGTATCCTGACTTACATATATACTTACGTATCAAAACTGAACTTTTCAATAAAATCATTGTAACTGTCTTTTGGCTTCATAACATCGTTGAGGAGAAGATGTGAACTGAGACTGGCCCCTTCATGAAGTGTTTGCAAGCTCCCTGTCCGATAGGCGTACCAGAGTCTGACGTCTCTGGCACTGAAGGGGGATGTTAATGGGTGCTCCCTGCTAACCGCCCCGTTGCTTGGCAGGCCCTGCCTTTCTCTCCCTGTTCATAGCTTTTGCAGCTGAATACAAACTGAGAAGTCAGAAGTTCTTTCTTTACAGATAAATTATTGCTGATAAGCTTATTAGTTTTCATATGCCCACCTAAATTTCTTATGGTCTTAGTTTTAGAATAGTAATGATCGCAGGTTTTTTATTAAAGTTATTGAAGCGGTGAATTCAAACACATTGAGTTTCTTCTTGGTTTAGGTTTTGGAAAAAAAGAAGAAGGGAAAAGGGGTGAAATAACTATGTGGGGAAAATAAAGAATAAAATTGGGACTCCAGTAAGAAGAGAAAAGGTAATTAAAAAAAAGGCAACAAAAGAGAAAATAAAGGGGAGAGAGAAGCAATTAGCTTGAACCCTCCCCAGTATAGATTTTTTTCTCATTTACATTAATGGAAATCTACTAGAACTCCAATGGATGTTCTTATTTACAAATGACTTTGAACGGCTGTGTGAGTAATGCACATTCTGTGCATCAGATTTGAGATGTGTGTGCCCCTGGATGGACCACAGGAGAGGAAAGCCTAAAGCCTGAAACCCTGTACCTCCTTTCTATGTGAATAAATCAGGTCCTTAAAGGGAGTTCTAACTACCGTTTTTATGAAATAAAAATAAGAAGAGTACCCGTTTTCTGTCCAATTTGTTTTAAATTACTTCTGAGTAGCCTGTTGAGGAATAGACAACAATGATGTTACTGAATGGCTGAATGTTTATTAGCGTAGACAGTACATACTTATACAAATGTATTGCTGGAGATTAGAAGTTACAATTGAAGTCTGTGGAAACACCATACTGTGAAACTAATATACTGATGATGAGGCCCAAAGGATCTCCTCTCAGTTTGATGAAATTCCCTGTAACAAAATTCAAACTTGAGCTTATTAAAAACAAAACCACATTATCTGTTTTTTCTGTGAGCCCTTTATGGTGATTGTGTTCTTGTGCTGGAAGTCCTCTCTTTTGCTACTGTCCAGTTTTTCAGAAACTACCCTGTGTGAACACTTTTTTAGCATTTGCTAGCATCTTGTTGACCTTTCTATAGCGTTTATCATGACTAGCCTACCTGACTTTTTTCCAATTGCAGCAATTGCTGTGAGACTGTAATACAGTGACTTACTACATTCTTTTACTTGCACTCTGTTTTCATTACTTCTTTCTTTCCTTGAATAGAAACAGGATGGAAAGTCTATATTTGTAATATTTGTGAAAAATACTCTCTATTACGATAACCAATCAAACGCA
Organism: Fregata magnificens; assembly: GCA_013389945.1. Taxonomy (NCBI): domain Eukaryota; kingdom Metazoa; phylum Chordata; class Aves; order Suliformes; family Fregatidae; genus Fregata; species Fregata magnificens. The sequence goes on from WAAD01037831.1 coordinate 29,880, forward strand.
AAAATTAGAGTCAAGGTTTATTAATCAAAACTGGACAAACATTGAATATTCATTGTTTGGTTAATAACATAAAATCTTAATGAGAACAGCTTTATAATGGGTGTGAGTGCAGTGGAGGTGACTACAGATACCTAAGTATAGTGTAGATATATCTGAGCTATCCAGATGCTAAGCACTGATGTATCTGTCACAGCATAGAGACAGTAAGGCCTGAATTATTACCAGTATACAATCTAAATAATATAAACCTAGTTCAGAAATTTCTGCTCTGTCCTACAGTCAAAGTAATATAGAGCCACTTGATGCTGGAGGCTATCGAATTTGATAGGAAAAAACTCTACGTGACTGAGTAACGACAGCTGTGCACAGGACAAAGAAATTAAAGTTGTATAGGTTGCTGTAATTCTGATGTGCTTGGATTTTTTTTGAGCACAGGTTTTTGAATTATTTAACATTTAGTTAATATAAGTGTGTGAAGAGTGTGTGTTAGCTACCTATACCCCCAGCAGAAAGTATTCCCCTAACAGTAGCAATATATATAGAGAAGAGAGGTGTTCAACATGCTAGACAGATCTGGACATCTTTACACACATACTCAAGAAGTGCTACTCTGCAGCAATATGGATCGAATTTGGCTGTCAGGTGATTCATAAGTGAAAGTGTGTCTCCAAATTATAACATAATTTTCAGTAGTTTTCTCTGAAATTGCCTTAGATTTGATTAAGTTACTGCCAGAACAGAGTACATTTTCTATGCATTAATCATTAGAAATAAACTTATATTTTTAATTTATTTCTAATAAGTAATACATACTGTGAATGATTGTTTATGGCTGACTGCTAGAGCAGCTTGAATTTTATAATAATTCATGAGAAATTAATAAGCAGTCATAATGAATAAACTTAGGGACAGTTTAATGACTATTCATCAGCAGTTCATGCACAACAAATCCAAATGTTTATCAAAGATGTTCATAAACGTAGTGCACAAGCAGCTTTAATGAACTGATAAAGAACATTAATGAACATTCATTATGAATTTCCCTTTGCTGAGGATGACATCTTCAGAGGAGATCTAACATTTCAAATTATTTTCCTTTTAAAGAAAAGAAACATGGATGTTTCAAAAAATCCTAGTACTTAGGATAAGGGTGAAAATAAAATACAGATTAAATTTTTTTATTGAGACCAGGAATAAATTGTGGTGGAGTCTAAGAATATCTGCTCTTGTCATGATCCGTGTGAGGGATCTTTGAAGACCATTTTGCCAGAAGTCTGCCAGATATTTACAGAGAGTCATCATCTCCTACTTTGTGGATTTCATGATTGTCTATTTTCCATGGAATATAGAAAAATAGAAATGTAGGGCTGCATTGTAAGAGCCTTTTCAAGAAGGAAAAGTTTGAACATTAGGCACAAGAAAAGGAAGAAAAAATTCTAGAGGTGTGAGGAAAGGCAGTAATATTTAGCAACTCACAGAAAGAGAAATTATTCCTAGAGTTGCATCTGGATACCAAAGGTTATCATCAAGTTCAGAATGGGACTGCACATTAATGGACAAGAGATCCATAAACAGGGGTTACTAAAGTGAATATGCAGGAATGTACCCTCTGACATCTGAAATTATTGTGACTGCTTAGAGGATATGAGGGAAATGATAGAGGTTAGGTGCTTGCATTGTCCTCAAATGGAGTGTTGTGTTGCTGCTATCAGAGACAGGATAAAGACCATTGATCTAAACCAGTAGAGCTTTTCTTATGTTCTTAGATGACATTTTCAGTGAATAAAGAGGTTAATCTTTGGGAGGTTTGTGAAAGATGTTTAAATTAGAACATGATGAGCATTAGAGACTTCATGGCTGAGAGACTATGATTATCATTGTTTTCACACTCTATGTAATACTGAACAGAGGACTTGCATTGACATTTATCTTTCAGAAACTTGTACTATTTTATTTCAGATTTCAACTTGTTTTGGAAGTAGATGATTTGTAATCCCAGTAACATTTAATTATAACCTAAAATTTGGAAAAAAATTTTGAACTCTCCATTCTATATTTCTGTATTGTCAATATACAATGACTATGTGCTTGAAGAGTTGTATATACCAGGTCTACTGAAACTTCTTTCAGTTCATACTTTTTTGAATAAAATTATCAACTCCTCCCCCAGTCACCACCATCACTGCATTTATGGAGGAGTTACTGGATAGGCACTGGCATTTTTGCTCTTCCACTTAGTTATTTTGGAAGACATTACATATCAATACACACTTTCAGAAATGTCTATTCAATAAGCCTGTGATGATGGCAGAATGTCCACAAGAGCTATCAGAGATACAAGACTATGCTGCTGCTGAATGCTAGCTGGGAAATAAAGCTTTTGAAGAAAGAACTGTAGAACAGCCTCAGGATGCCAGTACTGGTTTTTAGAATGGTATGAAGAAAATGCTTTCTTGTTTACTTCCATGCTGTATCTGCTGCTTTCCTCATTTAGAATCCTAATGCAGCAAAATAGGCCAGAGCAGTTTTATAAGAAGATCTTTGAGAAAAATCCATGAGCACATTGACAACCCTATTTGATATCTGAAGGAAGAAGTCCTAAGCTGTTTTCTTCCCAGAAAATTCTGTGCATTAAATTCTATCTTAAATATTAGTGGAAAAAGTTGTATTTCTTCTCACCTGTCACAGAAACAGAATGTTAAGTAGGAGAACTTCAGTGCAGCAAATTAAAAACATAGGTTCAGGAAACAAGCTTAACACTTTCTCAGTTTATGATTTTGGTTATGAGTAGATCTTAAACTAAAAAAAAAAGTCCTTGTAGTGAGGAGCTATATATTATTCCTCTTGATTATCATTCCACTGTTGAAAAATGACTATATATGTGTTATATTTTATTGAAATTGCATTCATAATCCAAAGTAAAAAGTGTGTAAAGTATTTCTTATTTAGTATGATTCATTTTCATTGGAGATACAGTGAGAAGTAGACTAATCTCTGTTCACATTCACAAAATACAGCAATGGGTTCCATGTTATTTGTAGTAACTGACTAAAGTTTCACCAGCACAGTGATGAAGGCCTAGATTAAAGAGTGTTTAACTATATGCTGGTTCCTTTTCACAGCAAGTAAAAATGATATGCACAGCACATTAATCACAATTTCATTGCAGAAACATTGGAGGTCAACCGAATAAAATCACATTTATCTGCAGAGGAACTGGAGGAACAAAACATTATTCCTTCAACTGGGATATGCTTTTTTATCTCTAATCTATAGTTATTGGAATAAGATGAAAGCTGTACTAATCATTGTGCTGAATTTGCTTTGCATACAGAATAACTCAGCTGCTTCTGGTTTTACTACTACTGAGGACTCTATAGATACTCATATAACTCGTTATGCTCAAAATCATGTTATGGGCAAAAAGGGAACTTACATATATAAAGCCAAGAATTTATTATTAGTATAATTGAAATCTTAACGGTCTAATCAAGGAATCATTATTAGTCCACATCTAATTATTACAAAAAAGGAAAGAAAAGTAGAATGGAAAAGTCTCAGTAATAGCAATCCGGTTAAAAACTGTTACATATAGACTTGCTGGTAACTACCCCTTGTCCTGGTGTTATGCTCATCCTGCTACTGCTTTTCTGGGTCCTAAGGTCAATGATTTCGGTCTGGTGTGTGCATGTACGTTGGTGGAGGGGGAGTACAGTGTGTTGTTAGCAGCAAGTCCTTTGCTGGGAGGAATGTGATGTTGATGGCTTCTTTGTTATTCTAGGATCCGCTTGTGGTCATTTTTTACATTTGCTAACTTATTCTTTATTCTCTTTATTACCCCTAAAACTGTTTTTTTTCTCAGCACCCTTTTATTTAACTGACCACCAATGAGACACCCATCCTCGGGGTCTCCAGTGTTAGCTGGGTCTCCATCTCCTATCATCCCATGCCTGTAGTCCTGCACACCATGGCCAGTGTTCCCACTTCTCGAGGCCTCTACCAGGCCTGTATTTCTGCTCACTACGTTATTATGTTGTAATCATAAGTATATAATTTTACACAGAATATCTACTTGTTACTATCTGTATAAAAACTATGGTTCTACCATAAAAAGTTAAGCCAAAATAGAAGTAGTTATAGTAACCTGGTCATTTAAAAAAAAAAAAAAAAAAAAAAAAAAATATACCCGANTAAAAAAAAAAAAAAAAAAAAAGAAAGAGACAAAGGAAGAAAAAAGTCTGTTAGAGTTAAGCCAAGTAGAAAACAAAGCTCCAGACAGGTCAAGACAAGTTCAGACAGAGCAAGCCTGACAAGTCTTAGTCCTGAGGCCATGTGGACTCAGCAGCCTGTGGCCTATTACTATGCTTCTGGGCTGCAGGGTTACAGCCTTAACAGATACTTTCTAATTTCTCTCTCAAAATTAAAAGACTTAATTTTGGAAGAATCTGATCAAAAGTGGGTTCACTGAAGATAATATGGTTAATGCTCAGTTTATCTAACCATGTGAACTAGTATTGATTTTTCTTTGTTTCTTATTGCTTATTACTTTTCCACTCCATTCTTACACATCCTTGTACCTCTTTTGGATTAAATATGTACGCAAACACATTTCCTTTATATATGAGAACCTCTAAAGCATTACAACGATTTTAAAAGTGGATTGCATGTGTGTTAGAAAATTTAAGCAACCACATATCTGTACCTGGTTCTTCCACCAGACCCTTAAATACTCTGTAACTGTGACTTGCAGTGCAGTCATCACATTCTGGCTTGTCCACCTCTTGGTGAGATTTCATTTGACCAGCAGCATTTCTACTATGGTCTTGCACCAGAACTCTGTTAGGGAGAGCGGGTAGCAGCGAGGGAAGCCTGTGGTACCGGCACGCAGTTAGGTATTTAATCCTGATTGGTATAGTTCGGTGAAGAGGTTGCCAACAGGAAGCTGAGTGATATTGTAGCCATATATTTGGGCTAATGCCTAGGTTGTAGTGATACTGTTTTAATTGGGATTACACGGGCTGCATTGACCCTCTAAGGACAACCATTCATTATGCAAGCCTGACTACTTTGTAGAAAAATGGATGCCTTACTAACGACTATACCCTTGAAGAGGAGCTAAAAGGCTGACAAGAAGGGAGCATCCTGCCACAGAAGGCTTGGAGGGCTGGATGATTGCCAGAGAAACATGGAGTCAGAAAAACTGCAGTAACTGGGGGAAAGGTAAANGGGCTGCATTGACCCTCTAAGGACAACCATTCATTATGCAAGCCTGACTACTTTGTAGAAAAATGGATGCCTTACTAACGACTATACCCTTGAAGAGGAGCTAAAAGGCTGACAAGAAGGGAGCATCCTGCCACAGAAGGCTTGGAGGGCTGGATGATTGCCAGAGAAACATGGAGTCAGAAAAACTGCAGTAACTGGGGGAAAGGTAAAGGTGGCAGGGGGAGATTGCAACCGCCATCCCAATTCAAGACTGAAAAGACTTTCCCCCATACCTGCAAGGAGCATGCGTGTCAATTTACATAGCAAGCAAGGCTAATTTGAATGTAACTAACCAATAGTAGGTAGGATGGTGACTACTAACCTATGAGCATAAAGCTAGGTAGGTTCCCTACTAATCATGTAACGAGATAAATACGTGGTAGTTCTTGTGTGTGGTGTGCTAGCTTTGTGGAGTTACTGATGACTAATTGTTTAAGGCCATGATTGACGTTGCTTCTTTTAAGATAAATTGTACTGAGGTAATTAACTCTAGAGGAATCTCAAGGAAGGGAGGAAGGATATCATTCTCTAAAACAAGGAAGGGAGGAAGGACATAAGCCTCTAAAACAACTGATACGAGTCCTTGAGGGTATATACCAGTTCAGTAAATCAGCGAATGTCCTAAATTGATGCCCTGAGGCTGAACCATCTCATTATAATATGAAAACCACACCTCCTAACTAGAAAAAGCGCCCTACACAAATAAGCCCCTTACTCTCTGAGCATGCGTAATAAATTTAAAAGGAACTGTACCTTTAAGTTGAAGTAAGAGAGAAACTAACCAATAACTAGCTTGGGGGCGTGAATATTAAAAGTTACTAACACGTTTAACTGTATAAATACCTGTTCCGCTTGTGACCAGGTGCGCTAGCTTTGTGGAGTTACATCGTCGCGCAAACATGGAATAAACAGATATCTTGGCTGTGTGTGTAAGATTGGTTTATTGCACACTGGGTGAAAGAAAGAACCCCGTTTTTGGGATGACATTACCCCCTAACACCCATATTTGTGCAAACATGAAATAAATAAATATCTCAGCTCTGTCTGTTGGTTGGCTTTTGCACACCGGGTGAAAGAACCCTGATTTTTGGGACAACAATATCGCTGAAAAAATATTGTATTTTTCAGAGGCGACAGAGGTACCTCAACTGAAATGTGATTTCTGGTGCATTTCGATCTCTTGGTTCAGTTGAAAGTAATGGGAATTTTCAGTGGAAAAAGGTATGGTTTAGAATGTGTGAATAGTCTATGATGTATTTGGGGCTGCGACCTAGACTTCATAAAAGACAGTGAGTCCTTCCAAAAACTTCATAGGATTATAGGATAATTCAGATTGGAAGGGATCTCAGGAGGGCTGTAGCCCAACCTCTTGCTCAGAGCAGGGCCAGCTATGAGGCCAGACTAGGTTACTTAGGGCTTAATCCAGTTGGGTCTTGAAAACCTCTGATGTTGGAAACTCCAAGCCTTTCTGGGCAGCCTTTTCCACTGCCCAGTTTTTCCTTGTATCCAGTCTCCAGTTCACATCCAGTCACAATCTCTCTTGCTTCAAGGTCCATTGTCTCTCAGCCTCCCGGCATGCACTACTGCGAGGAGTCTGGCTCTGTTTTCTTGATAATCCCCTTTTAAGTATTTGAAGGTTGCTATTGAATGGATTTAAGAAGTTTTTAAACTTATATTGAAAGAGGAATAAAATATGAATTCAATTTAAAAGTAGAAATTAACAGTATAAGCGTGGATCTGATGATGCATTTTTCCCTTTTTTTTCAAACTGCAAATAATTCTTCGTTCTTAGGTAAGTATTCTATTTGCCTGCCTGAAAAAAAAAATTTACCCTGAAAGGGTCATTCTTACTTTTCGTCAAGCTAAATTGAACATCTGTGCTTCACCTTTTTTATATAATGGATGCACACTAGACAGACAGGCTTCTCAAGAATACCATCATTTAAGAAAATAAGTCTTTTGTGCCGTGCATATTCCAAATTTGGAGAGGTCAGGTCAATAACATAATAACTGTTCACTTTTAATTTCATACCTAGAAGATCCTGACTATCTACCACAAAGTGTTGCCTGCCATACATATCATTGTTTTTGTCTTTGGCACCATGCTTGCAATATAACATGTCAAGAAGAATTTTTCCTTGAATTGTGGAACAAATCAGAGGTAGACAGGCATTTAAAAACAGATTTGATTTGCTGTATTTTGCAAGCTTTCTGAGGAAAAGTGATAAACTGTAGCAGCTTGAGGTAATGGGATGAGAGCACTCTATCACTCTGCATACGCTTAACTCTGTCTCACTGTCATGCTGCCCTTAAAAAGTGTTCATGAGAAATAAAAAGACCTATCAGTTTGATATAGATTTGTAATATCAGAAATGCTGAATCATGGATCTATATAAGCTGTGTGTATAAAAGCATTACATGTTGAATGTGTTAATTGTTGCTATTTTTCCCATTGATGCCCTTATGAAAGGTTTAAAAGATATGTGTGGGACTGGATTTTGTTGAATGGTATTATTGTTTTGACTGTTTTCAGAGCTAAAACTGAAGATCTTTTCTTTAAAAAAGAATTCTTAATTTAAAACAGTCTTCAGTGAACCGTCCTTTTTCACCCATCCGTGAGGGAAATACAAGTGTTCTAGTAAGATTTAAATTTTGATGGATAGTTTTGATAACAAAACCTATAAATTTTAAGAATGAAAATAAGAAGTAACTTAATGAAGAGGGAGGAAAACAACATCCAAACCACTGTACTCAGTTCTCCAAGACCCAGGTGCCTAACACTAAACTTGTGTTAGGAACACTGAATATGTATGACAGGGGCACAGATAAAAAGACACAATAAAACTACATAGAAAGAAATCTTGAGACTGATTCCTTGAACATAAAAAACTTCATAGACACAAAGATTCATATTTCAGCATAACCAATGCTAATAATTTATATTAAAAAAACCCCACCCAAAGTGGGTTCAAGTCTGCATTTTTGGCTGGGGATTAGAAATGAATAACACATCATAGTGAAGTCCAGTTGGAAAGGTATCCTCCACAGATTAATTACTTCTTTAAAGAAATTTATATTTTTCAGATCTGAAAAATATACAGTATAATATAATTTCAATCATAGAAGTCCTTTAGATTTCACAGCATAGCAGTAAATCTATTAAGTAAGGGCTGGTAGCAATAGACAGTAAAGAGACACCTTTCTTTGAGATATGATGAAACTACACGAAGGTAACAAAATCTCCAGGTAAAAATGCAATAAAATAGAATAAGCTCTTATCTGATCAGAAGAGGATTGGCAGTCTTTATTTTTGGGTGGGAGAAATATATGATAAGTGCTTCTGAAGAATAAATCCACATACAACCTTCACAGGGCAGGAATGTGGGCTTTCTGATAATCTCACAGGGGGATTAGTGAAAATCCCTGTAGGCTGAAGAAATTAGGCCTCCTCAAAAGTGATGTGAAAGAAGAAAGAAAAAGTAAAGTAGCTCATCCCAAGAAGAAAGAAAGAATGGTTGCAACAAAAATCTGTCCTCAGAGGATATGCTTTAAAAGGATGTCTTTTCAGGTCTAGAAAACCCCCAAAATTAAAAATCAGATTTATGCCTCTCTGAGCCAAAACAGTACATTAAAAAGCTTTCAGCTTATAATTACTAATTAAAAAAAATAATCTTGTAGCAGTATCAATTTTGTATAAATTTCCTAAGTTTCAAACATGCTTGGATTTTGTGAGCTTTTGTGAGCTTTTTGTTCTTCACTATTCATCAGTTAAAATCAAATATATTTTGTCTTTATGAGATATTTTGTTAATAGTTAACTTGCCTTTCGTGTTCCTTAGGCTGTTTTTTCTGTTAATATACCCTGAAATCTTAAGGATGTAAGCTGGAGTGAACCACAGTGCACTGACTGGAATCTAGGCAGGCAGAATTTAACAAGGTGTGGTGGGTTGACCCCGGCTGGACGCCAGGTGCCACCAAGCCGCTCTATCACTCCCCTCCTTAGCAGGATGGGGGAGAAAATGAGGTGGAAAGAAACCTCCTGGGTCAGGACAAAGGCAGTTTAATAAAGGCAAAGGCCGCTTGCGGAAAACAAAAGGAAAAGGCAAACAAAGGTCCCACTCCCCACCTCTCACCAGCAGGCGATGCCCAGCCACCTCCCTGGAAGCAGGGCCCCAGCATGTGCCGCGGCTGCTCCCCAAGACAAAGACAAGCCTCGCAAAACAGCGAATGTCCCCTCTCTTCCTCCTTTCTCCCAGCTTTTAACCCTGAGCAGATGTCACATGATATGGAATAGCCCTGGTCAGCCCGGGTCAGCTGTCCTGGCTGCTCCCCCTCCCAAGATTCGGCCCCCCCAAGTCCACAGTGGATGTTGGAGAGACAGCGTCGAGGCTGTGTGAGCACAGCCTGGCAACCCAAAGCACTGCCTGCAACAACCAAAACACCGGTGTCGCCTCCAGCCACCAACACAAAGCACAGCAGGCTGCCACAGGGAAAACCAACTCCCCCTCAGCCAGACCCAGTACACAGGGGTGGTAAAGGAAACTTCATTTCTTCCACATCTTTCTTCCCTAATAAAACAGTGAGTTCTTACTTATAACAGGCAGTACTATTGCACAGTTGGTGTTCTCTCCAACTGCATGCTCTAGAGGTAATAAGCTCAAGTGAGCCTGTAATGATGGCTAGACCTGTTATTCTACCTATCTATTACCTTGTCCCATGGGTCCACTTTCTTGATCTGAAATGTCCTGGTAACTGCTTTATTGCAAAAGTGAGGGAGTGTCCTTTTGCTTTCTCTTCACATCCAGACTGCCAGATTTTCTAGTGAGAGCATGTTGTAACCTCTAATATATACAGACATTCTCACTTCATTTGGCTTATTGAATAGTTCTTTGCCGTATGCTGAAGCTTCAGCAAGAGAAGCTAAAGGAAGTTGGAAGAGTGTTCTTTGAGGAGACAGGAGATGCTGGATCAAACGCCCTCAGAGAGAGTAGTGAACTGATCCTGAGTAGTGCACTGCTTGCCAATCAGTTGTCTAAAATAATCTAGACACTTGTTCTGTAAGTAACATCTTGTGTAAGGCTTTATCTTCATAGGAGGGTTCAGAGATACAAAATCAATTGATTGACTCACTGATTGCATCATTAAATCTGTAAATTTTCAATCTCTACTTCTTTCTTCTTCATAGGTTTTTTTCTTAGAAGTATGCGAGATACAAATGAAGAGCACAAAATGAATGAGGACTAATAGTTTTAAGCAATTACTACATTTTAATAAACTGAAGGGAGTACAGTTATGTTGGTGAAGTCCATTATTTGATGGAAGACATTGTATTACACTGATAATGCTCTGTGAACAGATCTTTTAAAGGTTTCTAATCGAGTCCTTTTCTAACCTTCTTGATAAAATGATTGAATTCTGTAATCACTGTTGGGTGGTTTTTTTCATTGAGGGGTGTGTATGTGTAATCTCAGACTTCTGTGAATTCATTTCAATGTAAGATTTTGCTATTTCCTACAACTAACCTGTGGATAGAACTGTAGACACCCTTTGATTGGTCTCAAGGTTATGTTTTATCAGGTTGCTGGGGGGAAAAAAAAAGGAAAACAACAAAAGCACAATGGCATTCCTCTCAGAAAGCTGTCATTCATTCACCTTGAACAGGCAATGCCAATAATCTTAAGTGAAATCACTCTTTCTTTTTTTTTCCCCTTTTAAAATTTTTGAGAAGGGTTGACTATGAGCTTTTAAGCTGGTCCAAAGAACTATTCACACATTCATCATGTTCTTGTCCCATACTAATACCCCCTGGAGAAGCAGTAAGCAAATCCAGGAATGTTTGATGCTCTTGAAATGAATCAGAACTTTCATCTAAACCCTGAGCCTTTAACAGAGGTTAATATTAAAGTGACATGCCAAGGAGAAGTTGTACAATTTCTCTAGCCATAATACAGTATTCCCAGTATTTAAATATATGTATTAATGACATTACAAGCAATAAATGTATCAGTGGGATCAAGTAATAGCTATGGACTTTCCTAAGAATTGGCCTTTCTCTGCAGTCCAGAATACTTTCTGATGCTGAAGACTGACTTCTGACTTCTGCCACCTGCAATTCCTGGCACTGCTGGACTGGTTGGGAGCTTTCAGCAGAGTCAAGCTGTTCTTTAGATCAAATAATTCTGCAATATTTCCTAACATAGTCTGGCAGCTTTTTGCTTTGTTCACTAAGGAGATGCTCTATTCTGTAACGATGTTTTGAAGTCCCTCCTCTAGAGCCAGATATTTGGTGTGTCCTTGTACATGTACATGTCTCTCAATGTAAAAATAATTTAGCTCTCTAAAACAGCAGAAGTCTTAATTAGAAGTTATGAAGTTTTCCAACATTTCCATGTAAATGTGGCTCGATCCTTTTGCTTGGAGACCAATTCTAGGAATCAATGTTTCTTTTTTTTTAATTTGTGTAATTTAATTTTTCTCCTTGTTACTGAGCCTAGCAAGAAAGGGGCCAATTAATGTTAATTCTGATGAGCTTTCTTAGATACAGATACCTGTCCACAAAGAAAGGGACTGATGCCGCCACATCATCCCATGTAGCTCACAGAAGAACCTAGCAGATGATGAAGCCTGAGTTGCTACTGACCTGTGAGGCAAACACAAAGGTAGTAAAAATATTCACACAAAAAATGTGGTACTTACTTAACCAGTCATTCTCTGTCTTCTTTTCTACTGCTTTTGGCATATGAATTTAAATAAGGTTTTTCACCATCCTACTTTTCCTGCAGTTGCATGTCATCTTCGTGGTTTTGCTACTTGAGGAAGGGACAAAACATGTTTCTTTCTCAAAAGTGAGCATATCAACCTACTCACTTGAAGTTTTTTTCTACTACAATAGAAGGCTGTGAAATTTATGCACAGGACTTTGCAACAGACCCATTTTCTTAAGCTATTTTTTGCTACTAACTGTACTTATTATTGCCTGTTTTTTTCAGTGTATATAAAATAACCTATTTTTTGTCAAGTCATTGTCACTTCTAAAGCACCCAATGTAGTAAAACATAACTGCTATATTTCTTGTGGATTTACAGAGTTTCATCATTTCTCCCTTTGGTGTACAAGCCATATTGCATTTAAAGGACTTGTTGCCTGGGATGTGGTTTAGAAAGAGTGGATCATTCTTTTGAAAAGCTTTGATCACTGCAGTCATATTGTTGCACCTTTTATCTTGCTGGTACATTGATTTTAGCCAAAGATTGCCTTTCATGAAACTCTGAACTTTAAAAGCACCTCAGTTTCAAGAAAAAATATTCTGTGAAACATCTGAAGGCTCAGTTTTGATCTTTTTATGTGCATATTACTTCTAACTTATTTTCTGTGGGACAGTTGTGTAATGCTTGTGTTTCTAAAACACGAATTACTCCCTACCAGTATGGAAAAATTTTTGAGAATTTTAAAGTGTATGAAAATAATAACATAATTCTGCCTTTCAGTTATGATCCCCTTTTAGTTTTTTTGTTAATTAGTTAATTGGGCAAACAACCTGTGGCTTGATGTCATATATATTGAACCACAGGATTCAAGGGGTGAATGTATATCGTATAATTTTAATTTCTTTTTCTTAATGTCTACTGTGCTTTGGTATTCTCTAGAAGTTTCTTAACTGGACTACAAAAACCACCTTATATCTTTTTAAAAATATGCTGAAAGAGATGCAAGAAAATCTATGTTTGCCTGGAAAGCAGGAGAAAGAAAGATTTGAGGAGTGTGCTACAAGTATCATTACTACACTGCATAATTTCTAGTATAACTGGAAGATTAACTAAATAGACATAAGATAAAGATAAGAAAACATGCTTGAACTCTGTGACTTCACTCTACTCTTTTTAGTGTTTCTGAGTTTGTAGCACTAAATCTCATGCCACTGCCACTTCTGAAATTTTTAACAAAAATAATCAAAATGTAATGTCTAAGTATGAGGCTTACTATGTAAATTCTAGCATACCATGAAATGGCAGGAGAAAGCCTTCACATCAATTCTTCTCTTAACAAAATAAATCTGAACAAAGTTGTTCTACAAAGGCACTGCAAGAAGATAGGTCTGGCAACCTCATCTGAACAGCCAGTAAGGAAAGGAAATGTCTGCGTTTAAGTAGGCACTGGTCTAACTCAAGGTCAGTCTGTTCTCCCAGATCACTCCCGTATCGACATTTAGATTCCTTCTGAAAATTGTACCTCAGAAGTCTTCATTTTAGCCAGGAAATGTTCCCAAATGGTAGCTGAATGTGAGAAATATATGGGACTTTTGGGGGCACTGAAACTTCTCATGTATTGCCTCGACAAATTAATGCCTTGATTTTATATTTCTGTATAAATTCATATTCATGAGACTTTCTTTTCTGAGAGTGTCTGAACATCTTTTATACTTACTCATGTCTAGAATTAAATGAAAGGGATATAGTTTTGCTTTATGTCTCAGTTGTCTAAGTTTCCCTTAGTAACGCTGGACATAAACTATTTGAACAAAGGGAAAAATAAAACATTGCTTTAAGACACACCTAAATCTTGCTGTTAAGCTGTGTCAGTTTCTTCATTAAAAGTAATATCAATGAATTAAGATAAATTTCCCCTGTCTTAATTGGATAAGATGCTATAAAATGCATTATTCCAAATACAGTTGAGACCATGATATCTTCCATTACCTTTCAACAGTATTTGGGACTAAAATCTGAGTAGCAGTTGAAAGGAGGTGAATCATCTATCTTCTAATTGTGAAAGAATTTTTGAAATGCAGCAAAAATTAGTTTTAAAAACTGTTGCAGCAGTTATTCTTTTTTTTGGTGGAACAGTGAAAACCACTTCTAGTAGCTTTATTTGAGTGCTCCCACTCTAGCTCTTTAATAAGGGGATCTCACAATTACAAGATATTCCTTACAGACTGAAATTTTGGTTGTACTATAAGTTCATCTTACTATAGTTTGGTCTACCTGTCTCTAGTTTCACCCTCTATGCAGTTAAAGACATTTCAAAAGCCAATGTATTGCTAAGAAGTGCATGCTCCTCTCACTCCTTCTTTACCTTTGAGTACCTTTGTTTGCCTACTATATTTAATGTCAGGGACAATAACCTTGTTTTTATCAGAAGGTATTCCAGTTTTCACTAGTGTTTTCCTGGGACTTGCAGGTTTGTCTACGTTCTTTACTCATTTTACATTAATGTTTGCAGATTTGTTTTCTATTCATTATAGTTGTAATGAATGCATTTATTTCTGCAAATCTGAGGTGTAGATTAGTTTGTCAGATTATTTGTTAGGAATTAGCTGTTTAACAAAATAAAGCTTTCTAACCCTCTCTGTGAAAGCTCACAAACACATAAATCTCTGGCAAGCTCATGTTAAACAATTTCCCCAACTTTTTACTTTTAATTTCTTCTTAGTTATGTTGTTTAGTCCTGTAGACAACTACATTTAGGTGAGGTGAACTTAATCTAAGAATCAAGCTTACATTCCATGCCAGTCTTCTAAGCACCTTCAGTCATATAGACAGTAGAGATATGCAAGATTTCCTGAGAGAAATTAGTCTCATATTTCTTAGAACCCTATTTTCAGATGGGTGGAAAAGCATTCCTGGAGATGCTATCATAGGTGCATATCTTGTGATAGAAGCAACAGCTATTCTGCATTTAGTTTGTGTCCAACCCACATTCAGTTTGCAGAGCCAAATTTTTTATTTCCAGAAAAATTTTATAAAACAGGTGGTTCTTTTAGAGCTTTTTAAAAATTATTATTGTTCTCTGTTTATTCTAGGAAATAGTTGGTTCAGTAACCATCAGAATGAAGTGTCACACAATTAATCTTTCCCCATAGTAATTCATAAAGTCAGTATGCAGATGGACAAGAATGTTAAAAAAAAGTTTAAAAATGTTTCAAAAATGTTGAATGTTAAAAAAAATCTGTACTGCAGACATTCTTGGACTGCACCCACATTCAAAATGCTGATGCCAGACTTGAAGAGAGATGTGAAGCAGCTAGGTTTAATGAAGAACAGGCAATATTTTGATGCCTTTTTGATGCCTATATTTGCTAGTAGTGAAACATAACGATTCATTCTAGTCACAGTGCCTCACTCTAATTCCCTTAATAGTAGTTCCAAATATGTTAAATTTTTTTGTTTGGCAACTTCTGAATGCTCAATATTTCCATTGTTACAGGGCACAAATTTATGAGGCAGGGAGAAACTAAAAAGGCTATGGAGCATTTTTAGCATGGCTCAGTGTAGTGCATGGGACTAAGAAAAGGCTTGAGTGCTGTGCAGTCTCACTACCGTTGGCCTCACAGTCTGATTCATCTAGACTGTGGCATTTTCACCTTCAGAAAATATTTGTAAATCTTCTTATAGTGCACTGAAGATTTCTAGGCCAGATAATTCCAAGAAGGAATCTTTTAAGTCAGACCACAGAAAGCACTGTCAGAACTTAAACTTCCCATACCCTAAACCCACCTATTAGATTCTGCTGCTGCTGCTAAAAGTCTGAAGCAGTCTGAGCCTGAACACCTATGGACAGCTGAGTGATGCTAATATCCCCAGCTGCTGAGAAACCAGCCCCTGAAGCAATGCAGAAAAGATCTCATGTGTTGATAACTCATGGTGATTAGGGCAACCCCCTTATGCAGCTGACCAGGGAATGCACCTGGCCTCCCTGGTATTTCCTGAACAGCTGGATGGGGTGGAGGGGAGCAGAACCATGGTGCAGGGGAGCTTGTCCCCACAGCTGTCCTGTCTCCCCTCCTCTGCTCAACACTAACCTCCAAACAGGTCCTTCATCTTTCTACCTGAAGAACAGGAAGGGTCCTTCAAGGGACTCCTCTGCAGCTGCAGGGAGATACATGAGAATTTTGGGTGTGGATTCTTAAAAAGCTTTTTGTAATTTTATTGGCAGCACATTCCTGGAACATCTTTGAAAATACAAATACTGTATTCACGCATAACTAGAGAACCAATTTCTGAAACAAGGATTGTTGGGNATTTCCTAAAAATGTTAAGGATTTTATTAAAAAAAAAATCGCTCTACAACAGTCATTAGCACACCATACTGTTCATATTTAGGCTTTCTGGAGGTTTTAAAGTTCTTTGACGCAAAGGTTATCTTTTAATTGAATGTATGCACAGTATTTACTGAAAGAAATTCTTACTTTGCCTACAAAGGAACTTAACTTTTAAGCATTTCTTGCATGAGTGAGCTAGAACTGTTACGTTATTCAGAGAGTCACACTACTTCATTTAAACTCAGGTACTGAATCAATGAAACCTCCATCACAATTCTAAGCAAATCTTGAACCCAACCAAGTAACAAGACTAAAGCCCAGTAAGAAAATACCTGAAGCGGAAAAGTCCTACTGCTGTTGAAATGTTAACAGCAGGAAGAGTTACAGATCATGAATTTATTTCATCCTGACAAGCAACTGCTGCCAGTAAAAACAAGACAAAAAAGCAGTGCTTTGACTGACTGAAGTTGACCTCTGTCAGTTACTTTGTCAGACAGAAAAATGGTAAGATGTCACTGTGATCATGAATAGCTCATAAATACTCAAATCTCCACCTCTTACTTTGGAATACTCACTCAGATTCCAAATATGTATGAGTTAGTTTGGTAAAATGGAGTTATGCTGATTTGTTGGCAAAGTAGTTGATTACTATATTACGCAAAACTGCTAGAGCAAATCTATTTAAATGTCTCTGGAGTTCCTCAAAAGGTTAAACATTATGGTCTGGCAACAGCAGCTGGGGAGACAAGTCCAAATATGTGCACAGCTCTGTTCACAAACTTATGCCACCATATGGTATAAGGAGGCAGGTCTGCATACAGTTACACTGTTGTCTGAATATGGGAGCACTTCCCCAGTCATCTGGTACCTCAGCAGAGTTCATCAAATCTGTAATCTCTGTGTATGGGGAAAGGAGAGAAAGAAAAGCTGAAAGCAATGGGAAGAGTGTCATTGAGTTTGTCTGCATCACACCGTACGTGTGAACTCAGCGTGCCAAGAGTCCCAGGGAACTGGGCAAGGAGGCAGAGCCTTTTTACCTCTCCACAGAGGGTGCTACTGCCTGCAGGAGAGGCTGAACTACTGAGGAAGGGATTAACCCTCACAGTGTGTACAACCAAGAAGTAAATTGGGATCAGAATGGGCAGCAGGTTAGGCTGATGGATAAGGCATACAGGGAGTTAATGAGAGTCTCTTTGCTACAGTGTAAAAGAAAAAAAATGTTTGAAAGGTTACAAGAACTTTGCAGTGTTAAAAGCCTAAAAAATATAGCTGTTATTCACCAGTAAACAAATTCCATTCAGAGTAAAGGTTGTCTTATTTTGAGAGAATTTCATAACACGCCAGTGGGGTGATTAATGTGCAGTTTGTGGCAGGGTATGAAAGCTTTTAAGTTTTAACACTTTTCAAAGAAAATCTGATGTGCTAAACCAGTTATGAAATACACATCAATGTCGATGGTCTTTAACAACATGGTATGACTTTAAGACAAAAATATTCAAAACATCAATGCAATACAATGGGTCTTAATAGCATTTTTATTCTGAAAACTGCCTACTGCCTTACGCATATGCAGGCATATATGCGTACAAAAAAATCCCAACAGACTGAGCAACTCCGTCCTTATGCTACTGGAAAAACAAGAGAGGTCTAAGAATATGCTACTAAAAAAGAAGAGAGGTTTAAGAACCATGTTTGTCAGGAGCTTTACTAAATTTTAACCATACGGCATAAGACTTTCCAAATCAATTTCAGCTTTCTATCAAGCCTTCTGGAAAACTAATACAGTATCTAAAATAAATAGAGGTATAGTCTGGTTTCCCTGTCTATTTTGCAGCATTAAAAGTAGAAACAAAAACCGAAGGAACAAAAGATCACCAAGTTCACTCATTACAGAGTAGTAAAAAATTGCTTAATGAAAGTGTTAAAATATATCCTGAGATTTCTGAAAATGTGTGCATATTTACTAGCTGTAAGTGAATCCTATACATACTAGATACCTATATGGTTTAAGTACTGTATGAGAAACAACATTCTTTCTTTTCTGAAACTGGATTGGAACCTTATATTTGGAATTAAAATAAACCCCCCATATCCAACAAGCAGTCTTACTAAACAGATGCCACCTTGGAAAAATAACGATTAAGTCTTACAGAGATACTTTGCTATTTCTTCTTTGGTTTCTGTGTTAATTCAGGAAGACTACTGTGGAGATTATAAGAAATAAAAAGAAGCATGCTCAGGTTATGATTTTCAACAGATCATGAATATTCTGGTTCCTGCCTTGATATATGCAGTGCTGATTGCATATTTAAAGATGCAGCAATTCATGTGTTGCCACTTTCCAATGTACAAAGGCACATTAAAAGGAGCCAAGAAAAATCTGGGAAAACCTGGAACTGATTGATAAGAGCCAGCTTCACATTGAAATTACTTCTTGTGAAAAACTGTTTGTATCTGTCTGCCTAGCTGTTATAAGCAGTTAATCTCATAAGGACAAAGGATGTTATAATATTAACTTGCTCAAATTAATAATATTTATTGTATTGCATAATCTTATGTGGTTAAGAACAGCGTAGAAACCCTGCATGTGATTTATGCTTTACTCAAGGATCATAGTGTTACTAAAGACTTTTACACTTCTTTTAACTCAGGATCAATTAACACTATTAAACTGGAAAGGGTAATGTCCAGGAAGGTGGAAGACCATATCCACTTATTTGTCCCTCCTCTTCCTCCACTAAACAACAAACCAAGCATATTAAATATGGAAGGAATTTCTGATAATTTATCATCTAAGAAAACTTGTTAAACTGTTTTCCACTACCTTGTTGAAAAAAGACTCAAGAAACAGAGATGTATAAGCAAAAAATATGTGTTCTGTGGGATGATGAGGGAGATGTATTTCCTTTCCCCTTCTCTCTATGGTTCTCCATTTTTTGCAGCACTACTATCACTCCAACATCCCATTGTAGCTGCTGTGGTCTCCTGTGTGGCAGACACAGATAGTCAACATTAACATGGCTTAACATTTTTTTCTCTGCTGAAGGACTTTGTGCTGAGGACCTGCTTCTAGTATGACACTTGTAAGTGTGGAGTTGGTCTTGCTTTCCCTAATATCATCCCCATGTTAAGCATGAGAGAGGGAAGGCTGGAGAAACTGAGACCCCATTAATGTCTCTGTGTTGACTTATGTGCATACAAAGTTGGTTTGCAATGAGGGGATATTTTAGTAAAAAAGATATTCAAGGAAACAGGGCTGGATGTTTGTTGCAGTCAAGGAGATGCTGATGAGAAATTCTAAATTTTAATAAATAGGTAAAATGATATTATTTTCTTGCTTGAAACTTTTTTAATTTACAGAATGCATGGTGTTATATATTTGAATAGTAAATTAGCAACTGGAGAGAAAACTTATTTTTAAAAAAGTAGAAAAGTAGAGAATGTTTCCATGATATAGATTGTTAGATATGTCATGTGCAATGACATCTTAACTACATTTTTTGAATATTTCTTTTTTTTTTAAGATGGATTTTTCCTCTCTATAATTTAGATGTAGTATTTACTGGATACTAGATATTGAGCTATTGAAGTTCTAAGAAACGTTGATTTTTTTTTTCTTCTTTTCTTTTTACCTTTGTCCTGTATTATTAAAGATCTGAGTGGACTGAGAATTGATAAGAGTTTGGAAATCACTTGAATATTCAAGTGTTTAGGATATTACGCTGATGTAGGATTTCATTTAGAGTGTTGTCATTTGGAGGTCTCAAAAGGCTAGCATGTATCTGAGATGTTACCCAGCTGTGCACATAAAAATGTTACATGTGTAGTTTTGTGTGAGAGAAAAGGTCAATGGAAGAGGTGTGTTTCCTGGCAAGTGATCAGTAGGCAAAGGATATCTGAACTGAGGAACAGTAAATGGAAAAAAATGCATATGTGAAAGACTAAAAGCAAGTGCACAAAGGGTGAAGAGGGAGCATGGTTATCTCTGAGGATGAGAGAGGAAGATGTATGGGTATGCAACTGCTTAAAAACATCAAAAAATGCCAGACAGCATTCAAGCGTGTTCATGGGGAGAAACAAAACATTCACTTTCAGTTTGTATTTCTTTCTGCAAAATTTTTTTCTGATTATTGATGATGACATATAATAATGTTTTTCCCCAGTTATAACGGTTAAGGTAACGGAGAGGGTTAAAACCCAATATCAACAGCACTATTCGTTTAAATGTAAACATTTTGTCTCCATGAAAAATCCAATAGATATATCAGCAATCATGCTGAAGGTAAGAGTTTTAAAGAAAATTATATGAATAACTTGATTTCCGATGAAGTTTAAGATTCTGGAGATCAGTGTAACCCCTTGTATCTTCAAAAATAATAAAAATAAGCAGCCTAAGACTTTTAATACGTGAGCTGTAAAGCTGATTTTCAGAAATGTTGAGCTGAGCTTTTTCAGCTTTTGTTGAGTTTATCTGGCACTCATCACAGAACTGAAATTGATAGAAGAATACAGATGGAAAGGGAGAAAGGACAGACAGAAAATGACAGAAATCCTAGGAATAGATCCCAACACTGAACAATCATGGTTTTTTAAAATTAAATATGATTATTCTACACTATCTTGCAGGTCAAATTCCTTCAAATATTCAATGATATTCTATGATTCTAACAGGAGGAAGAAGTAATGTTTCAGATATCCTTCAGTCTGGAATTCAAAATGGGGGGAGAAGGAGGAGAGAAAATTTTGTCTGATACAGCTGTTTTCATGAAATACAATTTGTATGTCTGAACAGAAGAGTAATTTTATGAGTGACAACTACCCAGGGCTGTCTTGTCTGACATGGCAAAAGCTGTAGAAGATGTGTGAAGAGATAAGACCGAAACATACGGCTGTGTAAATGTCATAGTGGATATGTATCATACATTCCATCTAGGGAAATTAAAAGGTTAATGACAATCCCTGTTTACCAAAACAATATACTTTCTAATTTTTAAATGTTTTGTCAGCAAAGGGAAAGCAATGTCTAGGGGAACATGGGGGAA